>NMRB01001136.1:103043-127427 GCA_002633025.1 Notospermus geniculatus | reverse complement strand
AATATATGGCCTGCGCGAGCAGGGGGGTCCGGACCCCCTGGACCCTCAGGGCCGTATTCAAAAAGGGTGTTTAAGACTTAGACACGTGTAACTTCATCGTCAAGTGCGTGGTAGAAGTGTGTGCATGCATTTAGTGAAGTTACACGCTTCTCATTCTTAATCGCACGATGATCACCCTTTTTGAATACGGCACCCAGTGTTTCCGCCAGAGGGGGGATGATCCCCTCCTCAAAAATTTCAAGGAGGGGATATCCCCCCTCAAGTTTGCAGACTAACCTTTTTCAAATATCACTATTTTCACTTCAGTAGTGTTTTTCTTTAATTTGTTACATTTCAAATGCAATTTTCATGTAGAAGAAAGACTAATTTTGAATTTTGGAGTGTTTTGGAGGCCATTTTTAACCCAAAATTTTTTTGACAAAATGATTGAAAAAAAAAAAATTTTCGAATTTTTTTTCTCCGCCTCCTTGACCTTGACAATCCTGTCGGAAACCCTGACCCCCCTCTGGACACGCACCTGATAATATTAAACAAAAGATTTTCATCATTTTTCAGGTCGGCATACACCATCATTTCAAATGGTGCCCTGAAAGCTGTGGCATCACCGAGAATCGAAAATCTTGCAAGAGCGAAAAAGCATCATGATTTACCGATCGTGGATCTAAAACGTTGGGACTGGTCCGATTGGGAGGATAGAGTTTCAGCAGCGGCGAAGAAAGCTACTGCGACACCACACGTTGAAAATCTAGCCCAACCAAAAATGCCGCATGCACTTTACCAAGGCCTGCGACCGGTGCAGTGGGAGGTCCCAGAGACGGCGAAAAAAGGCAGCGCGTCGTTCAGAGTGGTTCAGTTGTCCCGTCCGAAAAGTCGCGGCCCGTTACACGATGATTATGACCCGTATAAAGTCTCCGTGTCGGCCAGACATGCGGTGGCGACCCCGAGGATTAGTGAACTCTGTGCTCCAATACCGCGGAAAGTCCGACAGAAAAGGACAGGTGCCACTTAGACTAGTCACAGTGTCCATACAGTTCTGGACAGAGTCTATTTCAATACGAATCAGAAATATATTCAAAAAATTGCAAATCCCTAGCTCTGAATATGTCTAAAACTTGTTATGAAGTTTATTGGTGTTCTTGACTTTACAATCTAGATGTTGCAATCAAGCTAGACTTTACAATCTAGATCTTGGCCACGTGACAATTTTATTGAATTGATCGACGAATCTCAAATTGACATAAATGACAAAGATCTGCGCACTTTCGCCAAAATCTCAACCAGATCCTCGGACTGAAACTGAATGACATCATACAGAAACCCCAGTGACTTCGAAGACGTTGCGTTAGAATTTATGAGCATAGCGCGGCTGAATCATGGCTTGTGTGTCACGTCACCCGTTTTCAGATCGAGGTTCTGGTTGATATTCGCGCAGAAGTGCACAGAGCTCATGCCAATTTGAGAATTGTCTCTTCAGTTAGTTAGGCCCTGTTTACACAGGAAGCGCAGTGCCGCAACGCGTGATGAAGTGAAGCGTTGCATGGCGCTAAGCCCGCTTATATTGCACGCACTGTCTGGTAGACTTTGCATAATGAAGGGAGCGCAGTGGCGCAACGTCCATTTTTTTCGCTAGCTGAGCGAAACTAATGGAAATGCATTGGAAGCAAAAATTTTTCTACTGCGTGTTGTGTCGCTGTGCTTTTTGTATAAACAGGGCCTTAGATGTTGCAGTAAAGTAAAGCAAATGTAATGTTTGGTCAGGCGTGTCTCCAGGATTTTTTGCAGAGGGGGGGGTCAGGGCCCCCGAGGGCGGTCGTTGCAGGCAGGCACCGAAGATTCCGTGCCAATGGGGGGCTGGGGGCCTCCCCCAGATTTTGAAATTTAGAGGGCCGTAGATGCGATTTCCTAGCATCTCAGTATCAAAACAGAAGCTCCTCTTGCGTTTTTGTGCTTATTGTCGCAAATTATTGAAAAAAAACAATTGGTGGTGGCGAGCAGGGCGGTCACGACCCCCAAACCCCCCCCCCCCCTCTGGATCTGCGCCTGTTGGTTCTCACTCTCTGGCCAGAATATTGATAAAAGATGCTGCCAATGCATTTGAATTTGCGACAATTTTGTACCAACGGCTTCTGTCTCTTTTTGCACTTGATGCAACAGCTCAGTTGTACATGTACTGTCGAGTCAAGCTAGGAATCCACCACTGATTTTCAAGCTGATCCCTGCTTTTGCGTTGCGACTTGCCTTGCAACTGGGCACTCAATCGCCGTAGTGGACTCGCTAGACGTGATTTCCACCAATGGCGAAGATGTGGTCAATTTCAGTTGGCAATCGGTCGCCGACCGGTATCAGTTCCTTGCGATCGTTTTCAATCGCAGGTAGAAGTTTGCAAAGCAAGTCGCAATGCAGAAAATCAGCAGTGGATTCCTAGCTTTAAGGTGCTCATCCACGTGCAAGTTTGCCTAGCTTTCTGTATTGCACAAAATGAAGTAGGTACCGGTACAGGTTCGGTACCGGTACTGGTACTGGTACCGGTACAGATCCTTTCATTGCTTTTGCATTGTTGTACGCAACAAAAGTGATTGTAAATCTGTGATCAAGTTCAACCGATTCCAGTGGATTTTAACAATTGGTTCTAGAAATTTATTCAATATTTATTGTTTAAATGTGTAATCTGAGCTTACTGTGATATTATTACACTAAAATAGGTAATTTTATTGTAAAACCTACACACTTGAAGCTGCTTTACAGAGGTTGAATGCTTTTAAAGTCTGTTGCATTTTGAGCTGAGATTTTTGCTCTTGCATAACCTTGTATCTGTGGTGATCAGAAAACAACATACCGGTAAACCACTATTACACATTCCATCATACATGACTGAATGTTGTGGATTCGCACCAATCAGGAGAATTTTCTGTTGTATTGGTCCGCAAGAACTTTGCTGCCATATTCTGGTGATAAGCGTGGCTGACTGCTTCAACAGTGCTGATCACGTTCAAGTTATACCGTGGTTACGGGCAACCGCGGACATTTCAGACCAAACACCCGCGCCCGCATTAATTACAATCCACGGACGTCCCGCGGGAGGGTCACGGGTGGTTGGACGGGTAATTAACACCTCTGCTAATTCATGTGATAAAACAAGAGCAAATATCTCAATTTGAATGGGCTTGGCCCGGGATAGGTGAAAGCCCACCGTACACAGTCATATTTTTCATCAAATTTTCTGTATATGCTCAACAAAGGCTAACATGTGGGTCTAATTCGTAGCCCTATTGGCCCTGAATCTGAATTTCAAGAAAAAAGCATTTGTAAAATGCTTGACTCAGGCCTTTGATGAATAACTATCTTTCTCCATATAATTCTCTTGTACAGCGCTTTGAGCGACCAAGATATTGGTTGGATACTGCGCTTTATTAAGTATCGTGATATATATATAAAATCTGACCATGTAAGGTGGGCAAAGTTTTATTATAATCTTGGTGGTTGGTTCTATTTTGATGGTTTTCAATTTGTACATTTTATACAAATCTTTCTACTGACATTTTATCATATTCCGCTTGACAATTCAACGTGTGCTCACTCTAATCTGTACAGGTACACCATTTGAGCATTTATCCTGTTTTTAATCAAAATCATGTGTTTTCATGTCATGTTTGTGTGTGTTTTAGTCTTTGTGGCGATTTCCTAACCAATGGGGTACCGGCAAACAAAAGGAGGCGCTGATCATCAACCAGGTTAAACGCAAGTGCGCATGCTTTGCAATTGTTGAACGTCGTCAGGTGTCGTGCGTCATTCTGACGTTACAAAAAACTGCGTCATTCACAACCCATGACGTCGATCATTGGCCTGCCATTCACGCTAAAATGGTCAACTTTATCGATTAAATTCATCATGTTCCCGCAGAGATTTTTGCTCAAAAGCAATAAGATATATTTTAGCAGTTCTGTACTTAATGACAGAAAAGTAAAATTAGAAATTGAGTGCAACGTTTGAGTTATATTTGGCCTAGAAACAGGTATGCGATTCAGAATTAATTGGAAAACAACATTAGCCTCACTTTCAGTGACGCAGTTCTGACCAGGTTGATAGTCAGCACCGCGTCGCAGATTAGGGTTGCCGGTACCTCATTAAATCGCTTGTGTTTACAGTTTGAAGAGCTTGCTTCATATTTGTATTGTACATTCCTGTATTTTTGTGTCGTTTTTTGTTTTCACATTGGGTGGTGCGTTTCAACTGAACACTTTTTTTGAAGAGACTTTAAAGGTGCTCTAGTTCGAATTGTAAACATTACGGTTTGTTTATTTACATGGTTGATTATAATAGTTATTTTTTCTCAGACAGGTGGCAGCACCGTGTATACCAAAACAATAATGTTATCTATTTTTATATCTATCTTGATAAATATTCTTGTAACTGAAATATATTTATGATTTTACGCTCAAAAACAAACAAAAAAGTTGTGAAAGGCGAGATTTAATTCGATTTTGATTTGTTATTACCAGAAGGTGACAATAGGTGGCACATCGAAATGTTTACAATTCGAACTAGAGCACCTACTGTTAGTATTGGTCTTTCTATGCAAACTGCTCTGATTTTCTCTATTATTAACCACATCAGTAACAGTGCATTTTGTGTCATATTCGCTCCATGACTATCGTAATCTGCGTCATTATGATGCAAGTAATGATGCAACGTAATGCATTTTAGTCCTACATTTGAGACGTCTTGGCCGAGTCACCCATAGGGAGCCAACTCCACCAGGAAACTCATTTGGAGAGGAGCCCTTACATTATTCATGTGGACAGAACAGGGCCTTAGCTTTTGAGTCCAGGGGCACACCTCCTTTTGCTTTGGAGTGACATCTCAGGCATTCGCCATGTTCAGCCCCCCCCTCCCCATGTTAGCTACCGCCCTGTAGAACAGGATTATTTCTGTCAATTATAAGCTACGTCTACACGGAGCATTTTAGCTCCAGTTAACCGTCTACACGGGGCCTTGTCTCGAGACAGTTGTCGTGTAGACGCGCACGCCTGTCTGTCTCAGGGCAAAGGCCTACCCGGTATATTGGTTCCGTATTTATCAATGTGTGCATTGATAAATACGGCATTAATGACGTAATGGAATGGACGTCACATGGCGCGTAGTGTTGAAAACATCGTCACGTCATGCATCCGTGTAGACGCTCCGTTACTTGTCTCGGGTTATTTTGTCTCGAGACAAAGTTGACCCGAGACAAATTACTGTAAAGCAAGATAATTTCGCGGCTGGAAATTTTTGCGAATCAAGAATTAAAGACATATTCGCGGCAGGATATTTTTCGCGAGTCTCTGCCATTTTTTTCAGTTTTTTTTCACGGGCCGTATTTATCACTTCAATCTTGAGGTACTCATATTCGCGACAGGAAATTTTCACGACTCATACACTCGCGCGAAATTCGTGAAAATTTCCTGCACGCGAAATTTTCCTGCTTTACAGTAGTCTCTCGTGTAGACGTAGCTATAGTAGTCTCGTTTGATTTGTACATGTATTTGAAAAGAATGCTCCGGTTGTGATATTTCTATTTTTGCTATCATGATATCCATCCATTTCTTCAGGGTGCTTTCTGTTTGCTAATAAAAGGTTGTGTTTAACTATTTTTCTGCTTTTTAATGACACAATAAAGCATTTAATCATTTTTACTACGTGTTTAAGTCTTATCATTACCCCTATTCGTTCTACCCAATCTGAACACAACACAGCGTGCACCTGATGGACACCACTTGGGATCATATATTATTACAATGCTGGGTGAATTCGCCCCCAGGAGAAAACTCACTGTGGACTACTGCAGTAACCTTCGTCACAATGGCGACCGGAGCACCTATCGATTCGGTAAGTCCTTTTCAGGACCTGACAAAGAGTCAGATGGCAAAGAAAACTGTACAAAGTATACTGCATGCGTGAACTTTGTGATTGTGTGCGTGTAGGGGATGAAAACAGCCGTTGAAGTTGCAGCCTGGGACGAAGGTAGCTGAATTCTGTGCATTTCATTACCTTCTCCCGCCAACCAACAGAGTTTTTCAGCTACCTTCGTCCCAGGCCGTAACTTCAACGGCTGTTTTCATCCCCTACACGAACACAATCACAAAGTTCACGCATGCAGTATACTTTGTACAGTTTTCTACGCCATCTGACTTTTTGTCAGGTCCTGAAATGGACTTAAAATGGGAGAAAACCACCGAAAACTTACCGAATCAATAGGTGCTCTGGTCCCCATTGTGACGAAGGTTACTGCAGTTACCTTTGTGCGGTAGGTAGTCCACAGTGAAACTGAAGAAATTAACAAGTCCAACAGACATCAAACATAGAACTTCAGAGATGACAGGCACTGGTGTCTCCACAAGTAAATCTGACAGCCGATAAAGTTAGTCATATTGAGTCATGAATCAAGACTAGCAAATGCTTTTACTTCAGATTTGTATAACATTGCCCAGTGCATTTGTATTGCAAACTTCAAGTAAAAGCATTTACTAGTCTTTATTCATATGACCCATTGAATTCCCTCCCAATCATGTGGCATTGTCCCCAACACAAGAATATGAAATAGAAATCGGGTTTCTAAGGTGAAAGACATTGCTTCCTACCAGATTCGAACCCACAGAATTCGAACCCAACACAAGCAGACCAACCAGGTAGAGAGCAGAAAATAATGTGATCCAAGTCCACACATACTGTACAAGGCTTTATTGACTTGAGGCAAAGGGTACAAAATAAACTGATTTCTGCAAGTTTCTATCACTGAGATATATAAGTCTTCGGTGCCAAATTTATCAAACCCAAGGGTTATAAAGACCACATACTGGAGCAGAGATGAACCATGCCAACCCAAAATTACATGTACATCATTGTTTATAATCCATCATTGTCATGCAGTCAGGAGTCGGCAGGCATGCAATGGGAGACTTTTGCCGGTATGCCACCACCATTTTTAGCAGTCCTTGCACATCACAGAAAAGAAACATATGCCTGACAGTATCCATCATGGCCATCTGTACCATAGATGAGAGTGCCATTTCAAAAAATTCCCGGAAATTAGTCATGACCCCAAGAGAAGTCAAAGTCCCAAATCTGCCATTCGATCCACTGTCTTGGAACAGGCCATGATATGCGATGACAATCACAATCACTGTGGGCTACCTGTCGAGGGTTTTTCGAAAAACCCTCGACGTATTGCCGCCATTTTCGAATCGATTCGCGAGGATTTTTGCTCACTGTGACCAGTAGAGTGTAATTCACGGCTTCATTTTCAGCAGGTTTGTAGATAAAATTGTCACACACGTCTGTACTTGTCTTTTCTCTGCAAATTGCCTATGAGCCGCTTAATTTGCCTTTGAAAACATCGATGAAGTCGAGGGTTTTTCAAAATGTGAATCACCCTCTTTGCAGAAAATGTGGCGGATGAAAAAACCTATGCTGTACTACATCATACTTCGTACACACGAAGTAGTCGTAGGGTGGAGCGATGTCAAACCCTTGGTAGTCAAGACAGAAGGTACCGTATCCAGAATACGCAAGGCCGTGGCTTTATACGAATATGACGTCAAATTTCGTGATATTCGCTGACTGCTAACTGGTGGTGACTTCCAACAGCAATTAAGTTTCCATTTGAGGATTTAGTCATGGAGTACTGGTATGTGGTTTTCTGGATAGGCCTACTGCAAATGACAAGGCTATTAACAAGTGCAAAAATCTCTAGTCTAGTCAACATGGAACAGACTTTACTCTGATTTGTCCCTCTGTTTTTTTCCTCGGTCCATTTTGATATAAATATAAACAATCGCATCAGTGTTCTTTTTAACAAACATGAAACAATTTATACATGATATATGTAACTGTTTTGGGAAACATTAACTATGTACATAAATTTGATAAACATTCACACCGTAGCAGGCGCGGATCCAAGGGGGGTGCACCCCCCCTTTTGGCCAACAAATCAGTAAAATTGACCCTGAAATTCTGGAATTTGGAGCAAATCTTTGAAATTCACTGCAGATTTCAATGTTTAGTAGCACATCATGGGCGCCCCCTCTTTTCCCGAATCATGGATCCGCCCCTGTGTAGTTTCACAGCTGCAAGGTTAATTCATTGTGAAGGACATTTCCCACTGTATGGTCAAGCCTATGCCTATGTCTATGCCTATACATGTTTGGCTGCGAGCCAATATCTTGGAAACCAATGTGAAAATTGGTAGGGCCTACACCACATCAGCGCCTACTGTAAAATCTGTGCGCAGCCTGATTCTTTATTTGTATTTCATTTTTCTGTCAGGGCCGACGCCATACAGTACAGGTCACAATTGACATCCCTACGGCTTCGCGTAAGTTACTCGTAAGTTACGCGTAACTTACTCGTAACTCACGGCTTTGGTTTCGCGTAACTCACTGCGAAACTCGCCAAAATCGCGTAACTCGCCTTGTAAATCACTGCGTAGCTAGCGAAATTCGCGTAACTCACCATGTAACTCACCTCGTAAGTAACGCGTAACATAGCTCGTGAGTTGTTGCGCAAGTTACGCATACCTTACGCAAATTTAGGGATGTCAATTGTGACCTGTACTGTAGCATTAACTGGCCCTGCTAAGTACGGAGGAGGCCATCTCAAGCTACTCATGTTCCTCACTTGGATGGGGTCTTTTACTTGCCCTTACAAAGACACAAGGTACAAGGCACCACGTCTTGCTGTCCCCTGCGACGTCCTGAAGAGCCGGGATGAAATCCCATAATGGCCCGGGCTGGATTCGAACCCGGGACCTGCCGCTTGCTAAGCGGACGTGATAACCACTAGGCTATCAGGCTCTTCGACAGACTTATTGCAATGGGGATCCTAGCTATGACACAGGGCAGCACACCGAAAGCAGGTCCTATATACAATGGACACCTTTTGTGTGGGAAATGGATCAGGACCGCACGATGACAATAGTACTGGACAGCAGTGATAATAGGGAGGTTTCGGAAGCGCCCGGTTAGGCGATACGACGACGTTTATCTATTGTTTCGGTATACCCACACAATAGATAAACGTCGTCGTAGGGCCTAACCGGGCGCTTCCGAAACCTCCATAATACTATAGCTGAGTAAACTACGGTAATGACCAATGATGATCACTTGCGACAAGCGCCTGCTTTTGCTGGAGTGGCTCAAATATATGACATAACATTCTGAAAAGACTTCACATACCCTGTACATACTAGAATACATATTGAGTACACACTGGCATGACTCGAGATTCTCACGTCTAACTTCCACCAATGTTTTTTTTACCTGCAATGGACAATTTCGCACAAATGTGCAACCTGAATTTTTTCGAAAGAGAATATTGTACCCAAATGAAAAATGTCCCAATTTGGTTTTTCTGCAAAAGTTCGATCATTGAACTAAAGCACTGGTGGACGTTAAACAGGAGAATATCTAGCACATGGAATATACGCATGTACATTTCATAAACTCCTAAAGCCATTATTCCACTGGTAAAACACTGCTCGAATCAAGCACATCGACGATGTGCATTTCAAATGCACACACATACAAAATAAAGAACCTTTGAATGCCATGCAATGGTTGCTGTACTCAAACAGGCCACGGACGCGTGGGCTATTGGCTCAGAGCCACAAATCTCTGCCTCTCAGAACATACCCGTGCCTGAGCAGGCAGTCAATTTCTGACCACTTCTTTGCCACTACCATGTACATTTGTATGCTGCGTAGCCATAGGCTGTTCCCTGGTGGCATATTTCCTTCTTCTGTGTCCACTTGTGACCTTCTGACATGCCACACAGACAATAGACAGAGCGAAATTATCGGTCGCCATTTTTTTATAGATTTAGCCGAATTTTCGAACTTTTTCAAATATATTTTGCATATATTTCATCAGTTGCTTGCTTGCTAAAATATCTTTATGCAATTGTAGTGGCTTACTGTATGACCCTTCTTTTTTTGAACGCCTCTGACAGTGCAAAATCCCATTGAAAAAACCCAAGCAACAGCAAATCGTAAAAAAAGATGGCGGCCGCTAATTTGGCAAGCTGTATATTAAGGCTTAGGCGAAGTAAACACACTGAGTCACAGCCATGAAAAGTGGGTGTCAAGTTTTCATGTTTACAGATCCCTGGTACAAAATTTACTCCTCCCACCTTGATTTATGTTTAATAGGGACCCTCAATATCAATCAGTATCGACTGTTATGCAACCCTCTTTTGTTTTACTGTAAGAAACTCAAAAAGTTTCAAAAAGTTGTAAAAGGATAAGTCATTTTTCTGAACGGGCAATAGACAGGTTGCGAAAATAGCGGCGGCCATTTTTTTTGTGGAATTGGCCGAATTTTCAAACTTTTTCAAATATAATTCGAATGTATTTTATTAGCTGCTTGCTTGCTAAAATATCTTTATGTAATTCTAGTGGCTTACTGTATGACCTTTCGTTTTTTGAACGCCTCTGACAGTGTAAAATCCCATTGAAAAACCCAAGCAATGTCAAAAAGTCCATAAAAAACATGGCGGCCGCTAATTTCGCAACTTGTCTATGAAGTTATCACATTCAAACAAACATATAAAGTAAGGTTACATACCTGCCGAGGGCAATATTTTGAGATATTGCTAAATTTGTCCAACAAAGATAGAGTTTGTGAAAAGTATCCGAAATGGTGGACAAAGCTGAGGATCCACTTTCTTGCTCACTATGAATGTGCAGAGGCCTGTGTGCCTTCTATGTCTTTGCATAGGCCTAGCAAGATGTATGAGCCTAGGTTAGATAATGTTCTTTGACTTTGTTGCATCATATTTTTAAAGTTCCCAGTGATGAGGTAACATAGGTTCGCATGAATGAAACTCATGAACCTCTGAATTTGTTGCATCATAATTTATTTGGTGACTTGGCCAGTGACTCAGAGGAATTCTAAAGGCCCATTATTAGCGGTTCTTGCCTTTTTTTCAGGAGAATATGTCCTGGGGCCGTATGCACGAAACATCTTAAGCGTAAAATTTCCCTTAAACTATTGTTCCAAACAAAAGGTAAGGGAAATTTTACACTTAAGATGTTTTGTGCATATGGCCCCTGGCCTCCTCTTAGATGTCCGAAATTAGGCCTCTTTGCATCAATGGAGTTTATTTCGCTTAAGCCTTAACCTTCGTTTTGCTAAGTGACCGTTCCAGACCCCTGGATCCATATTCATAAACATACTTAAGTCAAAGTGTGATACTTATCTTTTGTGTTGAACAAAGGATAAGTGTCACACTTAGACTTAAGTAGTTTTATGAATATGGGTCCTGGGGCCATATTCATAAAACTACTTAAGTCTAAGAAGTGTGACACTTATCCTTTGTTCAACACAAAAGATAAGTATCACACTTTGACTTAAGCATGTTTATGAATATGGACCCAGGGCCCGTATGCATACTCAAGTATAAAGAGCTACACGTATGATGCGTACTGTGTTTGATCAAATTTAAGTGTCTAAATAACACCCTCTCTTTCACTGCCAACGTACATGTATATTCTGCCTAATGTGCAAATGTGTACAAGAAGACTCCAGGGGTAGCCACATAGAAACTCTGCAAGCGCTAGCGGAGCCCATCTGCCGATAGTGCTGTACATTTTTCCATGCATTTTAACACCGATAGGCTGTCGAAGCACTAGAGGAGTTTCAATGCGGCTACCCCTGAAATACCCGGGCCCATATTCATAAAACCTTGCTAGGCTTAGTAATGAAATAATAACAGGTTTCTAAGGTGAAAGACATAGCTTCCTTCCGGACTCCAACCCACGGACCCTCGCACAAGGCATCGATCACCAGCACTCAGCGGCAGCACGCCTTAACCACTAGGCCAAATCCTCATCTTAAAAAAAGATGGTTCAACAACCCATGTTAAACGAGGCTAATTTGTACAGGCCAACTAATTTAGCAAGGTTTTATAAATATGGTCGCTGAACTCTATCGAGTATTCATTGGAAAGCTCTCATCGAGCACCTTCCTTTGAATACCCATGTTACAAGGTGATCAGAGCGCTTCAGAATTTGTGGAAATAGCCGCTGGCCGTGAAGGGATTCAAGGGGTTAATGAAAGACACACTGTATTGAACTCAGCATGCCCTTACGTCCTCCGACGTTAGTTTAGAGTAAAATGAATGAACTGTGCTCTACCTGAATACATTTAAACTTTAAACGACATCACGGTCTTCAACAAGATTCACAAATGCATTAAACGACTAGCATTGGACAACCAATACTCATTATGTACAAAAGTCTCATAGTAACACGATTATTCGAGCAACACGTACGTATTCAGAATATAAATCCGTGAAAATGCAATGGTATTAGGCCTATGGCCAGTCTGAAGACGAGCAAACGGCAATTATATTCTCAAGTTATCACGTCAATCAGTTAACTGCACAAAATAATTATAAAGTTCGACACAACCTAGAGGTGGACCAGTGGAATGCGGTTTGTGGTTAGAGTGACATAATGGCCTATACACTGTTGTCAGCCAGAAGTTTGTGGTCAAAACTGAATGTTCCATTTCTTCACTTCCAGCTTACATTGGTCCAACTCTAGGTTGTGTCGGACTATACTGGCTCTATGCACGTCAAAATGACAGTCGAAACATTGAGATACTTTACTGTTGTTAGAGGCCACCACCAGTTGGCGGTCCTAAAACGTCATGAAATTTGATGTCACAGGGAGGAAGTGTCCAAAGATAGGGCACAAAACGCGACACACAAAATGATATAATAACCGAAGTCGTCCTCCAGAAATTTTGCGAATTTTCAACACCAACCGGGGTCTTCTTCAGGCTGGCACTTTCAAGTCAAGCTACCAGAAGTATAATGAAGGGGAGGAAGTGCACGCCACAATGTCATCCATAATGACGTGCAGCCATGGCTTACGCCTTATGCTTGTGATGCCAAATATTGTGACGTTCTTGAATCGCTAACAGGCGACCTCGTAATGGCAGTAAAGTACCCCATTATATGTCAATTTGATTTTTAAAATGGTCTGTCTTTAAATGAGCTGCATTGTCCTCATTTTATTTCATGATCCAGACAATTCCTTTTTATAATAGTACATATCTAGACTTGAGATCATGTATTATACACCACAGAGATTAAAAACAGGCAAAACTTCCAATACCTGGATGAAACTTACATTTAACTTGTACACTTGTCATGCAAACATAAACTTGACACTGAACTTCCAATTAAATTGAATGTACATATTTTCAGTAGATAACCTCTTAGCCCAGTTTCCAACCAGCGGTTTCTGCTGCGATTTGTGGCAAGCGGTGCTGTTTTCACAGGGTTTGGGGTGAATCCTTCGATGGTTTGACAATACATGTACATTTATTAACGTGGTGATATTTGTATTTCATTTTTCCATCAGGACTGAGGCTATAGCATTATTGCCCCTGGTTAAGTACGGAGGAGGCCATCACAAGCTACTTACATGTATGTTCCTCACTTGGATGGGGTCTTTTACTTGCCCTTGCAAAGACACAAGGTACAAGGCACCACGGCTTACTGTCCCATGCGACGGACTGAAGAGCCGGGAATTAAATCCCATATGGCCCGGGCTTGATTCAAACCCGGGACCTGCCGCTTGCTCAGCAGACGTGATAACCACTAGGCTATCAGGCTCCGTGGTGATATCCCAACGCCTGTGAAAACCGGGCCACTCGCCACAAACCGTGGTGGAAACCGCTACACTGGAAACATGGCTTTATCTTGGGTATTGGCCTGTCTTATTGAGATAATTACATGTATTTCATACTGCTTTCAAAGACCTCACATATTAACAATTATAGTTACATTTTGCTAAATGCACTTTCAATGCACAGCAGCATGTACACTCAATGCACAGCAGCATGTACATTCACAAGAGCTGCTAAGTCACTTCTTGTCCCCATTACTCAGAACATGCAAAATCTAAAGGCCAGGTGACAGATCTATGAATCAAATTGAGAAATATTGGATGCACCAGAAATCAGGCCTTGGAGTAAGAGGTGAGCGATCGCACGTGCGCCCGCCATCGCCCACGTAAAATGAAATTTAGGCGTGCTAAAACGCCCGCCTCAATAGAAAACATTGAAAAAATCGCCCGCCTTGCGAAGCTCGTCTCACATCTGAAGCGCCATCTGCTGGCAAAGTTGGAAGCTCCAGGAACCAGAATCCAGTATCGCTCATGCTGATTGGTCAGTTCTTGTCAACTGCTCGTCCACAGCCAATCATATTGCAGCTTTCATATGATGTTCGGTCTGCTGTTATTGTTATTCAAAATGGCTGACACCGTCAACAGCTCGCCTAGCACAATTTCTTTGACTTAGGTGGGCTGTTTTCACCCACCCTGCAATTATCTTACTCCAAGGCCTGAGAAATACCTTGTACACCACCAGAATTCTATTCCTGTTGAGTTGGTACAATAATTAGACTTCCATCGCTTGCCCTCCGCACGTTATCGACGCTGATCAGAAGTTCCCCAGCTGGAGTACTCGTAATGCTGCTCTGGATCTGTTTCAACATCTCCAGCTGCTGAGGTGACAAGGCCTCCAGGCTCCTTCGAGAAAGTTTTACCATTCGCTTAGGGCGTCCAGGTGGTGACAGGGCTCCCGCCACAGCTGACTGGATCGTGACCCCAACAGGATGCACCTGCATCTGCGACTGTCCTTGTGCTGCAGGTATATCGGCACGGGTCACTTCCATGGCGACTGGTGCGATAGCCTCTCCTCTCCCTCTTCCACGCCCCCGAACAGTTTTCTGATGGCCTACATCGTCATCGGGTGAATCCGAAAGAGTGATGAGAGGTGTAGAAACTGACCTCTCCACCTGCCCGCGAGCTCGCCCCCGCAGCCTGCCTCTGGCAGCAACCTCACCCATCGAAGACGTTACCTCCAGAACAGCAGCCGAGGCCGACCTTTCGACCGATTTCTGCCGTTTATTGCCTCTGCCGCGTTTAGGACTACTACCCGTAGATGACCTGGAAGGAGACTTCCCACTCATGCTGCTCGAATCACTTTCGTCACCATCTAAATACCGTGCTGGTCTTCGACGGATCCGCTTGCCCACTCCGAGGATTTCAGTTGGAGCGGCGGGTACCGGCGTCATTGCGGGAGCTTGCACCGCAGGAACCTGCTTTGGTGTCGGCACAACTGACCGACTAAGAGTTACTCGTTCCTCCGTTGAAACCGGTCCTGGGATCTTTCCAGCCGTGGACGACAGCAGAGAACCTTCGATGCTGGCAGTGTCTGCCATTACGTTACAAACGGACGATTTACCCGGATCTGAGGTGGTAACTGACTCAGGTTTAGAGACATCTTCGAATGGAGCTGCCACAGATGAAGTCGACACAGCAGTTGGCATCTCTTCTCCACCAGGCACTGACTCTGCTGCTTCACTAGTGTCAGAAGGCATTGATGATGGTGGAGATTCAATGGTTCGCACAGACGAACTAGACGATGTTGAAGTTACTAGGTCTATTGTAGATGAAGGTACAGGTACCATTTCACTAGCCGCCATCTTTGGTGAAACAGACACAGGCGTCGATGCAAATTCAGTGCAGATTGCTGGTGTAGTTGGTTCCAGTGCAAGCACAGTCACTTCACTAGCATTTTTAACGGACAAAACAGACCCTGTTGTTGACTTTGGTGAAGTATTGCTTGGAATGGGTGCCGAAGGAGTAGAGGCAGTGATATTGAGTGTCTTCGGTGAGACCGTTTCAACAGCAGTACGAGTAACTGAAGAAAGGACTTCGCGAATGCTGCCGGCTGTAGTAGTAATGGCAAACCCAGTCTGAGCAGACATCAAAGGAGTAGTGGCTGCGATATTGACGATTTTCGGTGTGGCGACTTCAACAGCTGCATTGCTAACAGATGGGAGGACTTCGTGAATGCTACCTGCCGATGTAGTAATGGTAAGCCCAGTTGACACTAAGGATGATGAGTCCGGATCAGCAGGTACGGACACTGATACACTTTCTTCAGCCTCTTTTTGACCGGTGGAATCAGACACATTGGCTACATTCACAGCCGTTGTAGCCGCAGCTCCGAGAACAGCCGATGAATCACCCAGGGCAGCATTCCTCATTCTCTGCAGAGTTGCCACTGTCGTAGACGTCTGGATGGGAGACATAACTGTAGACAAAGACTGGACCGTAGTCAACGCATCCGACACCGGTTTCGAATCCGGTGATGTTACTGGACTACTCTGAGGGGCGACGACACTAGCTGCTCCAGAAGGGCTTCCAAGAGATGCTATTGATGACGGAGATGCACTTGGAAAGGTCACAACCGCAGTAGTCCCTTTCGTAACTTCTGCAGAATCCTGAGCAATTCTTGTAGCAGTGCTTTGGCTTGTTGATGAGATCATGACATTCTGAGAACTCCCTACATTTTTCTGGATGTGTTTTTCAGGAATATTTATCAAATGCTGATTTCCAGTAGATTGTTGAAGCAAACTTTGAACTGCTTGTTTCACATCTCTCACGTTTTGTTTTCCTGGCGAAACAACCACGTACCTTGAAGTGGGCACAGACCTCTGGACAGGCGGCAAGCCAGTCTGAGGCGTGGGACTAGCAGTTTGACTTTGTGCTTGCTTTTGGACGCCCATGAAAACGATTCTCTTCCCCGGAGCTGCCTTTCTTTGCGAGACAAGAGAACGTGGATTCGACGCGGCAGTGATCATCGCTGCAACGGCCGGCGAGCCCGCAGTCGCTGTCGTCACAACAGATTCTGAAGTTGCCGAACTCGTAGGACTTGAAGTAGAATCGTTATTTCGCTGTGATAGTGGCACATAACCGGCATACGTCCCCTTCTTTTGACACGGAGTGGCAATGCTAGGTTTATTCCTCTCCAGCAACGGTTGAACAAGCTTCAGGTAGGACTTCTGCGATCTTTGCGGAACTGCTGGTCGTGGTGTTGACTGGCCTGAACTGCGGGACTGCAACACGATAGGCCGGACTCCCGACTGTGACGTACTTGCACTTACAGATGGCTGCTGCTTTTGAGCTATGGCTATCAACTCGACGGCCTGCTGAGATGTCAGTTCCCCAAGTGACGTAACAACAGGAGCTTCACTACGGGCAGTGCAAACGGTCGCAACAGGTGTCGTACGAACAGCCGGTGCCTGAGGTTGAGTTGGGCTCGTTTCTTTCACAGATAATGCAAGATTACTAGCAATATATCCACTCTGCTGATAAGAATCGAAAAATCTCTTCCCAATGGTTGCAGGCATTCGGGTTATTATGTTCAAAATACTCTGCTGAATTTGTGCCCTGAAAACTCCCGTTATTGCTGTTTCACCAGACAGTACTATCTGCTCCTGCAGTTTTTTGTATTTACCGACGAGCACTTGCAGTTGACGTATCATTTCCACAAACTCGTGCCTCTGCGGAATGCTCAACTTCATCATTGCTGAATTCATTTCCGACACCATATCATCCGACGCTGACGACGCAGAACTGCCCGATGACTGAATTGGTTGGAATGCGATCATTGGTACCGTCGCTTGTGTGCCAGCCATCTTCAGCACTTTAGCCGCCGTGGCACTTCCAAGAGAGTCAGCAGACTTGCGGCGCTTTCCAGCGATAGGTTTTGTCACCTTGGTTATCGCCACATCGGGCGATGGCGGACCAAGCTTTAGAGTCGCACGGGCTGAACTCATGCGTGTTACCAGATCTGGAGACATACTGACATGCGTTTCCACCACATCAGGGGCAGGGGTAACCTTCGTTATCGCAACATCTGGAGACGACATCGTGGCAGGGGATGTACTTGCTACATCAGGTGAACTGATCTCCACAGGTGAAGCCGCTGAAGTCTCGGCCAATGCTGTTGTATTCGACGGTGACTGTGGAACACCAGTGGTTGAAGTCATTCCTTGCAGTGCAGGTGTCGTAACTGACAATGACTGTGGAACACCAGTTGCTGAAGTCACTGCTTGGAGTGCAGGTGTTGATGGCAACTGTGGAATACCAGTTGCCACCGTCATTCCTTGGAGTGCAGGTGTCGTATATGATGGTGTCTCTGGAACTCCAGCTGCCGACGTCACTGCTTGGAGTGCAGGTGTCGTACATGACGATGACTGTGGAACACCAGTTCCCGACGTCACTGTTTGGAGTGCAGCTGTCGTACATGACGATGACTGTGGAACACCAGTTGCTGACGTCACTGCTGGAAGTGCAGGTGTTGCATCCGATGTTGACTGCGGAGCATCTGAGACTGTAATCACTTCCTGGAATGCAGGTGTTACATTTTCTCCCACGGGCAGTGGAGTAGGCGCTGGCTCTGATTGGAAAGAAACTACCGATTTTTTTGAGGTAACTGAAGAGGCAGTGGAGTCCATTGAATTTTCAGCATCTAGTTCAGTTATAGCTGTACAAGGTTCAATATCGGTTGAGGAGGCCTTGGCTGGCTCATCGAGGTAGAATTCTTCCCGTTCCCAGACGACGATGTGGACCTCAGACGCCTGCATACTGGGTTTACTCTTCATGTACTGGCAAACAGGTAATTTCAGATCATCGCATTCCATCCACATTTCAGCTGAAAAACAGGAATAAATATTTATATTATTAACATGATTAAGAACCAATTTTCATCAATGTTTTAGGTAACTGACGTCAAATGAAATGGTCCATGGACCATGTGCTCACTGGGTTGGACATAATAGTCTAATGACAGAGGGAGGTACAGTGCCAGCTGAAAGTTTGGGTACACCTTGTGATTTATGAAGTATTCACATTTGTAGTAAAAATGGATGTGCTTGGCTGGCCAAAATCACTGGAAAATGTTGTCAGGGGATATATAGAGTATTCCAGTGATGCAAATTTCATGTTGCATCCCCCAAATTTTGGGATTTTTACATGAAAATCGCACTTTGTCAAATTCCTGGAAAATCGATCGGAACATCCAGTTTGGAAAAAAACTGAAAAGCACATAAGGATTGCTTTCAAATTCCTTTACTCACCACTAAGATACAATTCCATGTCCTTCTGATGATATTGGCGATTACAGAGCCATTTATTACCACTTATTACATAATAATTTGATATTTGCAAAATGTGTTGCCTGGCAACAGTTTGCAAGTGGTTACAGTCTTTAAAACATCAATCATATCCCCATTTAGGTGCAGTTACCAAATGATTTGCATTTCCAATGAAATACGACCAATGATTGCCCTGCATGGAACTGGAATCTGACAGCATTAAATGTGTTGCTACTCAGCAAACGAACAGTCCTTAATCTTAAATTCCTCAAAAATAGCCACTGTTAGCTTTGATAATTGGCGTGCAAACACGAGGCATTCGTCTGATTAGTTTCAGGAGACAGACACTTGATATTTCATTCCAGCAACACTGCAGCAACATCCACAGATTTTCAGCACCTGATGGTTGTTCTCCTCTGACTCGTCAATCCAGCTCATCCCATAGGCCTACTAGATCTGGAGACATACTGACATGCGTTTCCACCACATCAGGGGCAGGGGTAACCTTCGTTATCGCAACATCTGGAGACGACATCGTGGCAGGCGATGTACTTGCTACATCAGGTGAACTGATCTCCACAGGTGAAGCCGCTGAAGTCTTGGCCAATGCTGTTGTATTCGATGGTGACTGTGGAACACCAGTGGCTGAAGTCATTCCGTGGAGTGCAGGTGTCGTAACTGACGGTGACTGTGGAATACCAGTTGCCGATGGTGACTCTGGAACTCCAGTTGCCGACGTCACTGTTTGGAGTGCAGGTGACGTACATGACGATGACTGTGGAACACCAGTTCCCGACGTCACTGTTTGCAGTGCAGGTGTCGTACATGACGATGACTGTGGAACACCAGTTGCCGACGTCACTGCTGGAAGTGCAGGTGTTGCATCCGATGTTGACTGCGGAGCATCGGAGACTGTAATCACTTCCTGGAATGCAGGTGTTACATTTTCTTCCACGGTCACCACGGGCAGTGGAGTAGGCGCTGGCTCTGATTGGAAAGAAACTACCGATTTTTTTGAGGTAACTGAAGAGGCAGTGGAGTCCATTGAATTTTCAGCATCTAGTTCAGTTATAGCTGCACAAGGTTCAATATCGGTTGAGGAAGCCTTGGCTGGCTCATCGAGGTAGAATTCTTCCCGTTCCCAGACGACGATGTGGACCTCGGACGCCTGCATACTGGGTTTACTCTTCATATACTGGCAAACTGGTAATTTCAGATCATCGCATTCCATCCACATTTCAGCTGAAAAACAGGAATAAAGACTTATATTATTAACATGATTAAGAACCAATTTTCATCAGTGTTTTAGGTAACTGACGTCAAAAAATGCTCAACTGGAGACAAAATTCAAACTCATAATCAGAGATATCCTCCCAATATGGAATGAAAGGGGCTGAAAACTTGAGGGATAAATCAGCACATGTCAGAATAGCTCACTGAATGCGAATAGTCTGAGCATGTGCAGTGTTCTCGCCAGGCCTCTCAATTAGGGCGCATGCGCCCCAATTGAATCTCAGAAGCAAGTTCGCGCCCTGTCTTAAATTGCCGCGCTTTAAAATAAATTCTTTGTATGGACTATATTGTGGGCTAGGCAAGCTACAGCATGAATATCTGAAGTGACCTTAGAAGAACGAATCTAGAGTACTTTAATGTACTGAGCGTGTATGGTGTACATGAAGTGCAGGTCAAGACACCCTCGCCATTGCTGCCACTCCCTGAATATGTCATTTACACGCTTCTTCTCTAAGAAAATTGTAGGCCTATGTGTTTTTCATGTTTGGTGAATTTCTTTGTTTTTGTTTTTGATTACGTAATGTAATTAAGCTATAATTCTTGGGACTTTTCTCCTTTTCTGTTTCTATAAAGCAGAGTGATCACATTTGACATGTTGGACCATAAAAACAGTCGACTGGGGGTGTCTTTATTGCCTTTCTCAGAGGGGCCTGCATCCAAGCAATATGAAAATGTACAACGACAGCTTCCCCTTAATTCCATACAACAATCAAGATTGTTAATGCACAAGTTATATCTCAGCCTGAAAGCAGGCCTAACATACAGTAGTCAAAATGGAAATTTGTGGTGTTGTCTGCCTCGCAGTTCCGAATGTGGTAAAATTGGATTCAACAACACAATAGCTACATCATGTTGAAATCCATCAAGTAGGACGTGCTTCTAACGGCCTGTGGTTTTTATCTTCCGCCCAAATATCAGCTAAAGTTTTCATTCGTCGATTATTTCTTTCAGGTGATTTGCAATATCTGACTGAGCTAAACCCGCCGCTATCAGGGACCGCCGATATGTGAAGCGAGCGGACTTGAAAAGAGCGAGACGCGGTAAGTCTCTCCTTTCTTTTATAGGTCCAAGAGAATAATGTGTTTTTGTTCATTAAATCCATACAATATACAACAATCAAGATAGTTAAAGGGAGATTCCACTCATTGTAAACTTTTGAATTTTTATCAATCCATGCAGACTATTGCAATGAATTGTGATGTCACTAGTGACCTTTGTAGTGAATGAGCTAATACTGTGACTGCCTATAGGCCTATTGGTTGTACCTTCATAAATATGCATTAAGCATACATGACATCATGTATGTGTGCAATGGTCCCTTGGGATCCAATTAAAATACTTAAAATGACGAGTTTGCTGATTTCAAAAAAATATGACATGTTGCAGTTATCAATGAATTTGAATGTATAAACAATATTTCAAAAATTCAAATTTGACACAATGAGTGGAGTCTCCCATTCAAGACAAGTTATTTCTTAGCCTGAACGCAGGCCTAACATACAGTAGCCAAAATGGAAATTTGTTGTCTGCCTCGTGAGCAGTTGCGAATGTGGTAAAATTGGATTCAACAACACGATAGCTACACCATGTTGAAATCCGACAAGTAGGACGTGCTTCTAACAGCCTGTTTTTTTCCTTCAACTCAAATCACTAAGTTTTTATTTATCTATTATTTCTTTCAGGATGACGATATCTGTTCAGGATAAGGGGTCGTATGAATAAAGACTAGCAAATGCTTTTACTTCAGATTTGTACAGCACTGCCTAGTGCATTTGTATTGCAAAATTCAAGTAAAAGCATTTACTAGTCTTTATTCATATGACCCAAGGCGTGTCTCCAATGACGCATCTTATTTCATCCACCAATAAAAGTGGCATACAGTGCTGAACACTTGCATCTTCTTTATTCACTCACAATAAGAAATAAAGTGCTGAGTGTCTGGTGTTACATCTTCCGGTGTTTCCCTATGCCAGTGGTTCCCCTTAAAGGGAGACTCCACTCTTTGGAAACTTTTGAATTTTTATCAATCCATGTGGACTATTGCCATGAATTGTGATGTCACTAGTGTCAATAGGCTGACGACCTTTGTAGTGAATGAGCTAATACTGTGACTGCCTAGGCCTATTGGTTGTACCTTTAGCCCAGGATATTTATCGAAAATAAGGGGGAACCTAGAACAAATTGCAACAGAATTTCTTTTTGCTTTATATGCTTTAGTATACCCCTCCAAACATCACATAAAAAGTCCCTTCAAATCCGACCCCCCGAAGTGCCCATAATTGCTATTTATTTGAGATCCTACCTTAACTCCTATTACAATTTTTAGGGACTTCTATTACAAATTCAAGTGTGCATGTACTGCTAACTTTTTTCTCGTCCGTTTTAAACCCTATACATGTAAATGTATTACCAATAGATGGAAATATGGCACCTCTCAGTCTAATAGGCTTGCTTTGAACATTATATGTTGTCTCTGTGCGGTAGAAATGACATATTACGTCATATTTTGACCAAAATCAACAAATTTGCCGTTTTTACAACAAATACGAGTTCAATGATGTTCTAATCATACCTATCTGACTAAGAGGTGCCATATTTCTATCTATTGGTAATACATTTATAGGGTCTAAAACGGACGAGAAAAAAGTTAGCAGTACATGCACACTTGAATTTGTAATAGAAGTCCATAAACATTGTACATGTAATAGGAGTTAATGTAGGATCTCAAATAAATACCAATTTTGGGCACTTCGGGGGGTCGGATTTGAAGGGACTTTTTATGTGATGTTTGGAGGGGTACACTACACCATATAAAGCAAAAAGAAATTCTGTTGCAATTTGTTCTAGGTCAAATCATACTTTTCCTGGACTACTTCATAAATATGCATTGAGCATACATGACATCAGGTATGCTATGCAATGGTCCCCTTGGGATCCAATTAAAATACTTAAAATGATGAGTTTGCTGATTTAAAAAAAAATATGACGTATTGCAGATATCAATGAATTTGAATGTAGTAACGATATTTCGAAAATTCAAAATTTCACACGATGAGTGGAGTCTCCCTTTAAGGCGGGGGGGCTACCTATAGCTGAGATCATTCCCTAGTGGCAATCCACGGAACTGGCCTTTGTGCAACCAGTCATTCACATTCAGATTAAATCCGCTCTCCCTGGTATACTGTTTTCGAAAACCAATCTTCAGTGTACGTGCCGACCCTGAATCTTTTGTGTCCACTGCGGGTATTGTTCAGCTCTGTCACTGGTGCTTTGGTCACAAGTGGCCGAACAGAGTTTACTCAAAGGGCGTCAATAGTGCAAATCTACATAACAAAGAAGTAACTTGCCAGCGGTATGGAAATTTTCAAATTTCCCAAACAAGTTTTCTCTTCTTTGGACACATATATTTGAAAAATTTCTTTTGGATGTTATTGCCATATGTGCATTCTAGGGCAACACGATCGCCTTTTTTGGATAGTTGGTCGGGAATATGAAATATTTCAAAAACTGTAAATCGAGCCTTTTTTGGCATTAAATAGTTTATACCAATTAAATGGAAAGTACTTTCGTAAAAAACGGATCGTTAGGCCCTGCAGGCATCAGGCCTGTATGTTACAGACTATGTGGGAAACTGATGTGTCGCATCCCATGTCTGCAAAATTGTTTGCGAACTCAAATTTTGACAACTTGTTATAACTTAATTAACTCCATCGTAATTGGTCAAAATGAACAATTCTTTCACAGAACGGGAGCATAAAGGTTGTAGCTAAAACATTTTGTTGACATCAATTGGTTACTTTTTGTCATGAATATGTTAGGACGCTTGTTATGGTTTCCGATCTCAAGATCGGAAACCATATTGTGTTTGGTCATGGTGTCTGTCTGTGTGTCTGTGTATCTATGTGTCTGTCTGTCTGTTCAGTCTGTCACACCTGTAACTTTGTTCCTGCAAGAGCTACAGACCTAATGTGACCTACCCCCAGGTAACATGACCTGAGCTACAAGATGGAATGAAAATTTCCGGTCTCCGATACCTGGTTCATGGTGAAATTGATATATCAAAAGTTGAGATTTTGTCTGTCACACTTTTGTTTC
>NMRB01001136.1:78188-95760 GCA_002633025.1 Notospermus geniculatus | reverse complement strand
GGGGGGCATGCCCCCCATCAGATCATGAAAGGGGGGGCTTCTGCCCCCTTGCCCCCCCCCCCCTCTGGCGGAATCCCTGGCATGCCTGGTGGGCCTACATAATGAAAACTATTACGGCCCAAAATGGACATTCAATTCCACGGAAAAAACTTTAATTCCGTGGATATAACTTTAATTTCCCGTAAAAAAATTTACTTTTGAGGGCAATAGTGACAATCGTGTTGATCGTAGAAAATTTTTGAACCGTTCAAAACTTTTCTACAATCAATACGATTGGCACGACTAACCTCAAGATCTGTACTGATAGTGTTACCACAATGATTCCACGATTAAGACCGCGATTACAATCATGGCACGATTTGTGATAGTGGGAACACAACATAACCGTCCAAAACTTCCTACAATCAACAGGATTACCACGACTGACGTCCATTCTGCATAATGCATCGTGTAGAAATCGCTAACCTCTTCCTACACTCTGCAGCAAGCAACCAGATTCCGTGTTCCAACGCTTTGGGATTTTCTCGTGCGACCAATCAGAAGCCTCGGTTCTCTCGCGATAATTTATTCAATACGAGTACGCCGTTCAACGTCGTAGCGAACAACCTGCTGGTACATAATTGACTTCCCACTGCCAGTCCTACTACAACAGACTAATAAATAATCCCCATCGAATATTGCCTTCGCGGCTTCTTTTCGAGTACTTTTAAGTCCTTCCATGGACACTTTGCATTCGAATAAAGGTTCATCGAGCCCGCCATCTTGTCATCATAAACCGAGCTGCCGATGCAAGCTTTGCCGTGATTGGTTGCTATTTTTGGGACCGGGGAAATCCGTTGAACACGGAATGTGGTTTGCTTGCGTGAAGGTCAAGGGAGGAGAAGCCGAGTCTTGACCTGAACTCAGTGAAGATGCTGACGTCAAGATCTGATACGATCACCACGATTACGACCACGATTTCAATCGTGCGGCGATTCGTGATATTGGGAACGTAGCATAAAAGTAAGCTCTCACTACATGTAATACACTGAATGTACTCACCTCTTGACAACCATCCTGCGTTTCTGTTTTGGTGCTTGGCAGAAGTGGCAGGCCCTGAAGAAATACGCGTTGTGCATCGTCCACTCCGATCCAGTGTTTGGAAACGTAATGAGAGTCTTTGATTGTCTGCAAATAGAGAATATAAAGACAAGGGTCAATACATTTCATCAAAGACAAGAAATAATAGGTTTAGCTCCATGTTTTTTTGTGGCCATAAGTGTTCCTCAACCAATGAGGAACCGGAGGAAATAGTCCGTGATGTGGCGCTGACGAACAACTCAGTTAAAATTATGAAGTCGAAAGTCAAGCCAACGTTATTTGCCATTTAATTCTGAAACTACACCCTACTAACTTCTAGCCCTAATATACCTGAAGTAGTCCATTGAATTCCGAATTTTACATGTTTATCATCAAGTATCTGAATGTTTTCAAACAAAAATTCAGCGGGAACATGTTGAATTTCATCGATAAAATTGACTATTTTAGAGTAAATAACAGACCAGAGCAATGTCATTGATTCTGAATAACGTATTACACATAAAGTCACGGATGATGCACGACGTCAGTGACGTTTTCAACGTCACAACGCATGCGCTTCTGTGTTAAAACTGAGTTTTTCCCCAGCGGCTCCTTTGGGCACACCGGTTCCCCATTGGAGGTGCCAGGTCACTTCAGGAAACATGACGTTATAATATAAACAAAGAATACATGTAGACCTCCATTCCAACAAACATGGCGGTCTAACAGTTCTCACCATATGACGTCATGCCAAATGCACAAGCCAAATGCACAAAATTCAATTGCCCTTCAAATGCAATGTTATTTCCTTACCTTTCTTCCTTTTTCTTCATGCATATCTCACATTCCATGATCCACGTGGCATTCACCAAGAAGTTCGCTTTCAGCGCTTTGACACTCGATAACACCATGTAGAGCGCAATCATCGGGCTGTCGTTCTTGCCTTTCTCGCATTTCAACCTCGGCTCCAGGTACGTCCACATTTCCTCACGGGCGCCGTTGATGACGTCGCGTGCCTTGAAATACTGCTCGATCTCCAACCCGGGGAATAAGTACTGTATATAATAGTGGATCAGTTCGTCTTTGTCCTCTTTTGTTAACTCTTTCACCATAGCTTGACGTTCCTCGGGCGGTAGGGCAAGGATTTTTTTCAAGTCCGCCGACAGCGGTCTCGAGAACTTTATATGGCGGACTTGTCGGGTCGGATCGGAAGACGCTATAACAGGCACGAAGAAACGCACACTAGGCTTTTTAGGCGTACACGCCGCTTCAGCAGCAGGTGATGCGGATGCGACAGTAGCCTGAGACGTCGTTGTCACGGGCACCGCAGCTGCAGCGGACACCTCCGTTTTGGATTCATCACTCGTCGCTACAGGCTGAGATTCTTTCTCGGCATTATCGGATGCTGTATCTGATAAAGTTACAGCAGTACTTACAGATTCTGCTGTTGTATTAGTTTCAACAGTTTCTCCTGACAACACCACATTTTGTGCAACACTGCTGACAGGCAATTCCTCCCCGGTGGACGCCGTTTCTGCACCGATATTCTGCAAACAAGAATCCTCAATGCCGGATTTTTTTGCGTCCATCTCACTACCCCCAGGTATTTCCATCTCCATCTCGTCACATTCATTATGTTTATTACCACCTAAAGAACTGTCTAAATCGCCGGCAGTAGAATGTTGAACTTCTGTAGTCTCCATATCACAATCTGTCGCCTGACCCGACTGTTCCGCAGTGCCGTGCGTCTCCAAGACTTTATCACTATCACATATAATCTGCTCAGGACAACTGAGACCACCATCACTTGCACACGGAGGACCAGTACTAGTACCAGCAATTTGCTGGTTCCCACCTTCACTCTCATCCTTTTGGCCAGTTTCTAACGACATAGAGGCCACTTTTTTGTCCACGCTGTCCATTACCTGACTGCTTTCAGCAGCTCTGGAAACGGGCAACGTTGCAGACAGTCTTTCCTCCGAAGCCTCATCTTTAGAAGGCAGATTCCCATCCACAGACACAGGTTCACCAGATTTTATTTTTGATTGAGCACACTTCGTTTTATCCGTATCAATACTGTCGAAGAACTTTTCCAAAAGTAGACCGTCTTTGACAGTTTCAACACCAGACGGCGCTGCGACCTCCATCTCGCCTCCACCAGTACCGACCATTCCTTTGATACACCCGACCTGCCCGCCAGGCCGAGCAGGCGAGCCCTCCTCCCCAGAATTCCTTATAATGCGAAGCGCTTGGTCGTACGCGGCGCATATCGTCTTGATCACGCTACCAGATTCATCGAGCCTGTTCATGACCTGCGGCGATCTGATGGACTTATTGAACACAAGCAGAGACAGAACAACATCTAACCAACATAGAGCGTCCTCGTTCCTCCACTGAATGTAACAGTCTCCTTGGTTCGGAGCAACTTCAGGAAAAACAGGGGGCTGCGATGCAGACGGAGTTTGTCGTTGGACTTGCAGCTTTTTCGCAGTTAGACATTTTGAGGTAGTCATCATCGGGGATGCCCTAGATTTTTTTACAGGTGCTGCACGGTTGAGTGGAGATTTCAATTTGACAGACATAGGCACCGACTTTGTACCGCCGCTTCCCGGGCTAGGCCTGTTTGCTGCGCGTATTTGTGCTGGCGAGATCACGGATTGAACAGATGCTTGAGAAGGAGAGACAGTTTGAACAGTAGCAGCCGCAGAGGATGCCGGCTAGCGAACCTGATGGTGTTCCACGATTTGGTGAAGCCACACCAGTTTGCAAACCCTGAACCTGCAGACCCGGTGTTTTTTTCAACATGGCATTGAAAATGTCAATGGGAATAATCAGACGCGGTGTTTTATTATCCTGTTGCGACTTGGTCTTGAATTTTGTTAGAATATCAGCAGAAATGCCCGGAATTTTCCCTGCTAGGCTAATCGGAATTTCACAGAATTCTGGTTTCTTTGACGGAGATACCAACCCTTGTTGAGAAGGTGGCTCAACTGGAAGAGTAGCGACATGGGTTGAAGTACTAGTATCAGGACCTGCAGACTGGTGCGATGGACTCTGGTCAACAGAACGGACCTCCTGTGACGCAACTTCCGATGTGCTACTCGTAGGTTGAGTTGGTTCGATTTCCACAGTCCTCCTGGCATGCTCCTGCAGTATCTTGGTCTGTATTACAGCTCTCTTTAACAAAGCTTTCAGCTCTTGCTCTCGGACGGTCTGGGCAGGGCTCCGCTGTGGTTTAGTCGCATTCGGTACCGGAATCGTACTAACTGGGGAAGGTCTTTGCGGTTGCACTGGTAACCCAGTCAAAGACACACCGCCTAACTCAGGTACCGACACATGGCTCGACTGTGATAGGTTTTGTTGTTGAACTACTGAAGACACGACAGACACACTTTGCGATTGGGGAACAACTAATGCACTCCTAGACTGTAAATGCACAGGCTGTGACAAAATTTGAGACACACTTCCAGATTGAGAAACAGTTTGTGACTGCACAGCTTCTGGTTTTAAAATCACGCTCTCCGACTGAGAAACAATTGTTAACTGCTCAGCCTGGGAGTGTAAAGACACACTTCCTGACGGAGAAAGAGCTTGCGGTTGCACAACCTGTGGAATTAAAGGCACACTACCCGACGAAGAAACAGTTTGTGGTTGCACAGCTTGCGATTTTAAAGACACGCTTCCTAAATGAGAAACAGTCAGCGATTGCACAGCCTGTGGAAATGAAGCCACACTTCCGGACGAAGAAACAGTTTGCGGCTGCACAGGCTGTGAAATTAAAGACAAACTTCCTGACTGAGATTGAGACACAGTTCCTGACTGCAAAGCCTGTGTAAGTAACGACACAGTGCCCGGCTGAGAAAGAATTTGTGACTGCACGGCCTGCGGCATTGAAGATACTCTTCCCGACAGATGTCTGACATTTCGAGGCTGCATGGGCAAACGTGCTACAGACACAACCCCTGATCGCGAGACAGTAACATTTTGTAACTGCGGCGCCAAAGACACAACTGGCACACTTCCGATTTGAAGATACCGACCCGCTGACGCCTGTGGCTGCACTACAGTGCTCACAACATTCGCTTGGTTCATAGTCTGCAATAGAAGCTGAGACGCAGCGACCCCAGAGACCGGTTGGCCAGTTGTAACTTGCCGCAAATTGGGCGCGTTTAACTGCAAAGCTGGCGTATCCACCTCCATTAATCCGTCAGTAGAGGTCTCCACCTCAACAACGCTGTGCCCAATAACAATACTGTTTCATTAGTTCAGGAGTTATTGCACTTTTTGTGTTTTTGGTTTCCGCCACCTGGTGGCCAAACTGAGAGTCGAATCGGACCAAAACTTGGTGTCATGGGTCATCTGACCTAGGGGTATATATGTACCAAGTTTCAGA
Organism: Notospermus geniculatus; assembly: GCA_002633025.1. Taxonomy (NCBI): domain Eukaryota; kingdom Metazoa; phylum Nemertea; class Pilidiophora; order Heteronemertea; family Lineidae; genus Notospermus; species Notospermus geniculatus. The sequence goes on along the minus strand of NMRB01001136.1, from coordinate 90,308 downwards.
TCAATAGCTCTAGCGGTTACGAAACGTGCCCTGCTAACGGACCACGCCGGACGACGGACGACGACGACGACGACGACGACGACGACGGACGACGGACGCTGCACCATCGTAATAGCTCACCCCAGTGAGCTAAAAATGCTCAACTGGAGACAAAATTCAAACTCATAATCAGAGATATCCTCCCAATATGGAATGAAAGGGGCTGAAAACTTGAGGGATAAATCAGCACATGTCAGAATAGCTTGTATCAATGATAAATACTGAATGACAACTGAGCATGTGCAAATGTACATCTTTCTGGGAATCTATTGTTGAAACATTTCTGCAGATGAATCCGGTGTTTGCCCTTCAAACTGCATCGAAGATTGCTAGCCAAGTTGGTTTCACTGTGATAGGTCGAGGGAGGACCATTGCCCGACTGATAACCACTTATACTACTGAACTAAACCCTCATTTCCCTTAAAGGACCACAGTATTGCCACTTTTTCTCGACAGCCCGCACCGCCGTGCCACTCTCCAACCCAGGGACTAACTACATTGTCGGCAAAATGACCCAATTTACTCCATATACATGTATTTTGTAATGCATTTTTGTACTTTGTCTTACTGCCGCTAGGTGGCTCCCTCTACGTTGGCAGTCAAATAATGCATTTGGGATCCAATACCGTGCTCCTTTAACTAATTATAAACCTATCCCTTCATGTTTTGTTTGGTAAAGTACTTACTTTTTGGGTCTCTCAGCCAAGTGATGAAGTGGTCTGGGAATTTCCTGTACTGGATGCATGCAGTCACACGATACGTGCGGCCTCCATGAACGAAGTCGTAATTCTCCATGTCAGTGCTTGGCAATCCTCCCATGAAGTGGAGAGCGACGGAAGGAGGGAAGCTGAAACAGAGAAAGTAGAGGTAAATTTTATGCAAAGGATTATATTATAATCAAATCAGCAACGAGAGGTTGGATTTCATGCACCAATACCAACAGTGACAGTCGTCTGCAACATATGAAATGTATTTGTGGGCCTACATAATGAAAACTACATGTATTACGGCCCAAAATGGGCATTCAATTCCACAGAAAAAACTTTAATTCCGTCAGTGTTTCCGCCAGAGGGTACACAGGGTACGCTGTGAGTACCCTTAAAGGAACAGAAAAGGGCTATTTTCTTTAATTTCATGGGGTTTTTTGCTGATTTTGAAGAACTGCATACCCTCAAAAATATTTCTGGCAGAAACCCTGTCCATGGATATAACTTTAATTTCCCAGAAAAAAAATTAATTCTTGAGGGCAATAGTGACGACAATCATGACAATCCTGTTGATCGTAGAAAATTTTTGAACCGTTCAAAACTTTTCTACGATCAATAGGATTGGCACGACTAACCTCAAGATCTGATACATGTAGTATCACCACAATGATTCCACCACGATTAAGACTGCGGTTACAATCCTGACGCAATTTGTGATAGTGGTAACACAGCATAACCGTTCAAAACTTCCTACAATCAACAGGATTGCCACGACTGACCTCAAGATCTGATAAGATCACCACGATTAAGACCACGATTTCAATCGTGGGGCGATTCGTGATATTGGGAACATACCATTAAGTAAGCTCTCACTACATGTAATACACTGAATGTACTCACCTCTTGACAACCATCCTGCGTTTCTGTTTTGGTGCTTGGCAGAAGTGGCAGGCCCTGAAGAAATACGCGTTGTGCATTGTCCAATCCGATCCAGTGTTTGGAAACGTAATAAGAGTCTTTGATTGTCTGCAAATAGAGAATATAAAGACAAGGGTCAATACATTTCATCAAAGACAAGAAATAATACATTTGTAGGTTTAGCTCCATGCTATTTTGTGGCCATAAGTGTTCCTCAACCAATGAGGAACCGGAGGAAATAGTCCGTGACGTGGCGCTGATGAACAACTCAGTTAAAATTATGAAGTCGAAAGTCAAGCCAACGTTATTTGCCATTTAATTCTGAAACTACACCCTACTAACTTCTAGCCCTAATATACCTGAAGTAGTCCATTGAATTCCGAATTTTACATGTTTATCATCAAGTATCTGAATGTTTTCAAACAAAAATTCAGCGGGAACATGTTGAATTTCATCGATAAAATTGACTATTTTAGAGTAAATAACAGACCGAAGAGCAACGTCATTGATTCTGAATAACGTATTGCACATAAAGTCACAGATGATGCACGACGTCAGTGACGTTTTCAACGTCACAACGCATGCGCTTCTGTGTTAAAACTGAATTTTTCCCCAGCGGCTCCTTTGGGCACACCGGTTCCCCATTGGAGGTGCCAGGTCACTTCAATAAACATGACGTTATAATATAAACAAAGAATACATGTAGACCTCCATTCCAACAAAGATGGCGGTCTAACAGTTCTCACCATATGACGTCATGCCAAATGCACAAAATTCAATTGCCCTTCAAATGCAATGTTATTTCCTTACCTTTCTTCCTTTTTCTTCATGCATATCTCACATTCCATGATCCACGTGGCATTCACCAAGAAGTTTGCTTTCAGCGCCTTAACACTCGATAACACCATGTAAAGTGCAATCATCGGGCTGTCGTTCTTGCCTTTCTCGCATTTCAACCTCGGCTCCAGGTACGTCCACATTTCCTCACGGGCGCCGTTGATAACGTCGCGTGCCTTGAAATACTGCTCGATCTCCAACCCCGGGAATAAGTACTGTATATAATAGTGGATCAGTTCGTCTTTGTCCTCTTTTGTTAACTCTTTCACCATAGCTTGACGTTCCTCAGGCGGTAGGGCAAGGATTTTTTTCAAGTCCGCCGAAAGCGGTCTCGAGAACTTTATGTGGCGAACTTGTCGGGTCGGATCGGAAGACGCTATAACAGGCACGAAGAAACGAGCGCTGGGCTTTTTAGGCGTACACGCCGCTTCAGCAGCAGGTGATGCGGATGCGACAGTAGCCTGAGACGTCGTCGTCACGGGCACCGCGGCTGTAGCGGACACCTCCGTTTTGGATTCATCACTCGTCGCTACAGGCTGAGATTCTTTCTCTGCATTATCGGATGCTGTATCTGATAAAGTTACAGCAGTACTTACAGATTCTGCTGTTGTATTAGTTTCAACCGTTTCTCCTGACAACACTACATTTTCTGCAACACTGCTGACAGGCATTTCCTCCCCGGTGGACGCCATTTCTGCACCAATATTCTGGAAACTGGAATCCTTAATGCCGGATTTTTTCACGTCCATCTCACTACCCCCAGGTATTTCCGTCTCCATCTCGTCACATTCATTATGTTTATTACCACCTAAAGAACTGTCTAAATCGCCGGCAGTAGAATGTTGAACTTCTGTAGTCTCCATATCACAATCTGTCGCCTGACCCGACTGTTCCGCAGTGCCGTGCGTCTCCGAGACTTTATCACTATCACATGTAATCTGCTCAGGACAACTGAGACCACCGTCACTTGCACAAGGAGGACCGGTACTAGTACCAGCAATTTGCTGGTTCCCGCTGTCATTCTCATCCTTTTGGCCAATTTCTAACGACATAGAGGCCACTTTTTTGTCCACGCCGTCCATTAGGCCTAACTGACTGCTTTCAGCAGCTCCGGAAACGGGCAACGTTGCAGACAGTCTTTCCTCCGAAGCCTCATCTTTAGAAGGCAGATTGCTATCCACAGACACAGGTTCACCAGACTTTATTTTCGATTGAGCACACTTTGTCTTATCTGTATCAATACTTTCGAACAACTTTTCCAAAAGTAGACCGTCTTTGACAGTTTCAACACCAGACGGCGCTGTGACCTCCATCTCGCCCCCGCCAGTACCGACCATTCCTTTGATACACCCGACCTGCCCGCCAGACCGAGCAGGCGAGCCCTCCTCCCCAGCATTCCTGATAATGCGAAGCGCTTGGTCGTACGCGGCGCATATCGTCTTGATCACGCTACCAGATTCATCGAGTCTGTCCATGACCTGCGGCGATCTAATCGACTTATTGAACACAAGCAGAGACAGAACAACATCTAACCAACATAGAGCGTCCTCGTTCCTCCACTGAATGTAACAGTCTCCTTGGTTCGGAGCAACTTCAGGAAAAACAGGGGGCTGCGATGCAGACGGAGTTTGTCGTTGGACTTGCGGCTTTTTCGCAGTTAGACATTTTGAGGTAGTCATCATCGGGGATGCCCTAGATTTTTTTACAGGTGCTGCACGGTTGAGTGGAGATTTCAATTTGACAGACATAGGCACCGACTTTGTACCGCCGCTTCCCGGGCTAGGCCTGTTTACTGCGCGTATTTGTGCTGGCGAGATCACGGATTGAACAGATGCTTGAGAAGGAGAGACAGTTTGAACAGTAGCAGCCGCAGAGGATGCCGGCTGAAGCGAACCTGATGGTGTTCCACGATTTGGTGAAGCCACACCAGTTTGCAAACCCTGAACCTGCAGACCCGGTGTTTTTTTCAACATGGCATTAAAAATGTCAATGGGAATAATCAGACGTGGCGTTTTATTATCCTGTTGCGACTTGGTCTTGAATTTTGTTAGAATGTCAGCAGAAATGCCTGGAATTTTCCCTGCTAGGCTAATCGGAATTTCACAGAATTCTGGTTTCTTTGGAGATACCAACTCTTGCTGAGCCGATGGCTCAGTTGGAAGCGTAGCGACATGGGTTGAAGTACTAGTATCAGGAAATGCAGACTGGTGCGACGGACTCGGGTCAACAGAACGGACCTCCTGTGACGCAACTTCCGGCGTGCTACTCGTAGGTTGAGTTGGTTCAATTTCCACAGTCCTCCTGGCATGCTCCTGCAGTATCTTGGTCTGTATTACAGCTCTCTTTAACAAAGCTTTCAGCTCTTGCTCTCGGACGGTCTGGGCAGGGCTCCGCTGTGGTTTAGTCGCATTCGGTACCTGAATCGTACTAACTGGGGAAGGTCTTTGCGGTTGCACTGGTAACCCAGTCAAAGACACACCGCCTAACTCGGGTACTGACACTTGGCTCGACTGTGATAGGTTTTGTTGTTGAACTACTGAAGACATGACAGACACACTTTGCGATTGGGGAACAACTAATGCACTCCTAGACTGTAAATGCACAGGCTGTGACAGAATTTGAGACACACTTCCAGACTGAGAAACAGTTTGTGACTGCACAGCTTCCGGTTTTAAAGTCACGCTCTCCGACTGAGAAACAATTGTTAACTGCTCAGCCTGGGAGTGTAAAGACACACATCCTGACGGAGAAAGAGCTTGCGGTTGCACAACCTGTGGAATTAAAGGCACACTTCCCGATGAAGAGACAGTCTGTGGTTGCACAGCTTGCGATTTTAAAGACACACTTCCTAAATGAGAAACAGTCAGCGATTGCACAGCCTGTGGAAATGAAGCCACACTTCCGGACGAAGAAACAGTTTGCGGCTGCACAGGCTGTGAAATTAAAGACAAACTTCCTGACTGAGATTGAGACGACACAGTTCCTGACTGCAAAGCCTGTGTAAGTAACGACACAGTGCCCGGCTGAGAAAGAATTTGTGACTGCACGGCCTGCGGCATTGAAGATACTCTTCCCGACAGATGTCTGACATTTCGAGGCTGCATGGGCAAACGTGCTACAGACACAACCCCTGATCGCGAGACAGTAACGTTTTGTAACTGTGGCGCCAAAGACACAACTGGCACACTCCCGCCGTCCGAAATCACCGTCCCTGCAGGCAATTTCACTTGTCCGATTTGAAGAAACCGACCCGCTGACGCCTGTGGCTGCACTACAGTGCTTACGACATTCGCTTGGTTCATAGTCTGCAATAGAAGCTGAGACGCAGCTACCCCAGAGACCGGTTGGCCGGTTGTAACTTGCCGCAAATTGGGCGCGTTTAGCTGCAATGCCGGCGTATCAACCTCCATCACTCCGTCAGTAGAGGTCTCCACCTCAACAACGCTGTGTCCAATAACAATATTGTTCGACTGTTCAGTGACGTCATCAGACCATCCTTGCTGACCCGACAGTGACGAAGATTCGGCCGTCATTCCCGAATTCGACGGCAAGTTCATCGCCACGTTCCGCGTCGGCTGCATTTTGGTACGACGGTAGTTGTTCCCGGAACGAAACGTATCTGTACTCGAGTTCGATTTGGGAGAATTAGGTAAGCTGTCGAGCTGCACGGAACGCTTCTTCCCTCGACGCTGTTTGATGTCCGTGAATTTCCTCTTTACGATCACACTCTTCGGACTTTCGCAATCGATAGGATAGGTACACTGGAAAGAAGAGAACGACATCTATTAAACATGTTAAATGAAATCTGGGGAACACTCAGCAAAGAATTATGCGGCCTTCTTACAAGTGTTTTTTCACGGCATGCTTGTCCTAGATTTAAAATAGAAGGTGCTGCTCAAAAATCTGAGAGATTTCTTATGCAAGTTGGCTCTCAATTAGCATTTTTAATATAACTTGCGCTGAGACTAAAGACACCAACACCTGCCAACGGTTCTTCACTGACGTCACAATGGTCACGTGACTGCAAAGAATCGGCCATGTTGGCCGTCAAATGGCCACCCACGACATCCAAATTGTCACGTCATGACATTTTGACATCTGTCACATTATGACATTTTGACGTCACGATCTGTGTGTCGACACCGTGTTCATGCTGCATCGTCTCTTGACATTTTGACGGCCAATATGACGGCATCGTGTCACATGGAAATGTGACGTCATGTTAAGAACCTCTACTATAATTTGCAATGGCTGAGTTCCCCATAAAGAGTCGACTCGCAGGACAGAAATCGCATGGAACTAAAACATCTTTTTATTTCCGCCAGTCCCGTTTTTCAACCTTTCAATGTTTTTTTCAAAATCATTCTTCAGTGAGGTGTGAGCACTGTATTTTAAAAAACATTTGGTGAGGTCCCGTCCAGTGCTGTTGTGGGGGGTATTTTTGAACATTTGCCACGTTTGTCGTCCGGGCAGATTGGCGACATCGACAGCAATCATGATATTTGAGTTTTTTTATTTCCGCCTGTCTTGGTTTCACTGGATAAAGGCTAGCTAAAACAAAAAATATAAATCCATCAGAAAGATTGGACTTTTATTTTTATTTTTTTTCCTGTCTCCTGTCTTGAGTTTACTGGAAAAAATCCGCTAAACAACAAATAAAAAAAGAATGGCCTTAGCATTTTTAATATAACTTGCGCTGAGACTAAAGACACCAACACCTGCCAACGGTTCTTCACTGACGTCACAATGGTCACGTGACTGCAAAGAATCGGCCATTTTGGCCGTCAAATGGCCAGCCACGACATCCAAATTGTCACGTCATGACATTTTGACATCTGTCACATTATGACATTTTGACGTGACGATCTGTGTGTCGACACCGTGTTCATGCTGCATCGTCTCTTGACATTTTGACGGCCAATACGACGGCATCGTGGCACATGGAAATGTGACGTCATGTTAAGAACCTCTACTATAATTTGCAATGGCTGAGTTCCCCATAAAGAGTCGACCCGCAGGACAGAAATCGCATGGAACACCGCCTCACGAAGTAATTTTTCCAGCATGGTCATTCACCACCCCCNACCTGAATGTGCACCTACACACTGTACCTCTGTCGACACTTTAAAAGACAACATCACAAATTGAATTTGTCTAAATTACCAGGACCCGTTCATCATAGGATGTCACCTTCAACCTCGGCTACTTACCTTAGCCTCTTCACAAAGTATAACAGCCTCGTTAAAGTGAATCTGATAAGTCACCAGCCTTCTACTAAGTCCAGACTTACTGCAAACTGGGCAATATTGGGTCTTCTTCTTCACCGTAGCCTTACCACACTGACGGGCGATGCCAGCTCCACCATCAACATTCCTCACCCTAGCCTTACGGAACTTATGGATGACACCAGCTCCACCCTGATCATTCCTCACCGTAGCCTTACCACATTTACGGACGACACCAGCTCCACCCTGATCATTCCTCACCGTAGCCTTACCACATTTAGATTTACGGACGACTCCAGCTCCACCCTGATCATTCCTCACCATAGCCTTACCACACTTACGGACGACTCCAGCTCCACCCTGATCATTCCTCACCGTAGCCTTACCACATTTACGGACGACTCCAGCTCCACCCTGATCATACCTCACCGTAGCCTTACCACATTTACGGACGACTCCAGCTCCACCCTGAACAGTCCTCGTTCTAGCCTTACCACACTTACGGACGACTCCAGCTCCACCTTGAACATTCAGAGGATCAATGCTGGTTGTAGACTCCAGCTGAGGGGGACGTACGTGTGACATTTTCATCCAAGTTAACTCACCTCCTTATTTTCACACAAGAAGATGGCTTCGTCAAAATTGATCTGGTATTTCTGTAGTTTGCTTCGTTTTCCGGATTTCTTACAAATGGTGCACAAGAGAGGGTCCAATTTCCCATTCACCATGCTGGAGACACACTGAAACGATACAATAATAAAGAATTAGAGTTCAACATCAAATTTATGCTACAACTTCTAACATGTCTAACAAACCCAGGGTCAGCCCTGCCAATTGCCATTTGATGTGTTTGAGCCAAAACTCAGTTACAATTTTGGCAAAAATCTCAACAGACTTGGGAAAAATACTTCAACTTGATTTATTTCCGAATCAAGTATCTACATGTACAGTTCTGTAGTTCAGAAATTGACTAAGAATGTCAATTTGACTGAACTTTCCGAATAGCAGAGCTGGCCCTGACATGCCTGAAACCACTCCAAACATTGACATTATATTCGAGTATTATACTCAAAACAACAATGTTCCGAGCCCGGAACATGTTCTTATACTGTACATATGAACACGTTCCGGACTCGGAACTTTGTTGCCGCCATTGGCCACAACTTAACTGCGGTTCTCCCACAACAACCAAAGAAACATGCAACATTGGACTCACCCATTGGCTGGAGGAATGTACATGTACGATCCCGATGGATTATAAACATTACCTCCTGTACATTTTTATATAGAATTGCAGGATTACCACAGACATAACAAGAACTGCTCAAAAAACTTTTACTTTGCCTCCAATGCCATAGAAAAGGGGCTGTTCATTTTCGTCACTTGAGAACTCTGAGTTGTGATCCTTGGGAAAACGGAAAAAGCTATGCACTTGCAAATTGCAGGGATTATTTTGTTGTGCTGTACTACAGAATAATCGCTGCAATTTGAAGCTTCATACATGCAGCTTTCTCCATTTTCTCAAGGATCAAACTCAGATTCCTGAATTGACGAAAATGAACAGTGCCTTTGAACTCAGCTTTCTGTGGAAGCCTTCCTTTTTGTCTCCCATATTTTCTTCCTTTTCATTGTTGTAGCAACAAGTCAAGCCAAGTGCTGTACACTGTTCTGCAGCCTGAGACTCCCTGGTAAAGTTTGAAGAAGGAAGGGAATGTCTTGAACAGAATTTTATGTAGGCCTATTGTACATGTATTGTTGTATAGGACTTAAGTCCTCAAAGAACTCCATATTCTGAGGGAGTGACTGTGCGTCAGCTGTGATAGATTGATTTGGTCAGGAGTTAAATCATGCAATGACTTGATGCGACAGGGTCGTGCAGCTTTATCCATACTCACAGATGAAGCCACGACCACTCACAGATTGCACAGAATTCATCAGCGTGTCAGGATGCAGTTTTTTTTCATTCAAACTAGTCCATCCTGAACAGAACAAGATGAAACTGATATATAACTGCATCTCGAATGGAATGAGAAGCTGGACCTCCCACTCCTCATCCCCATGGATGGAGTCAGCTTCATCTCGAATGGAACGAAGAGAAGCTAGACATCCCCCCATGGAGTCAGCTTCATCCCGAATGGATTGAGAAGCTTGGCACCATCTGTCGGGGATATTCAACCCCATCCCCGTGGAGTCAGTTTCATCTTGAATGGAACGAGGAGAGTCTGGGCCCCACTCGTACAATGGGTATTCAACCCCCCCCCCCATTCCCCCCCCCCCCCCCCCATCCAGCAGGTTGATCGAATTCCCATCGAACATGCACAGCAAGGAACGCTGGTTCGGGCACAACGCCCAGAAGGTCAGTGGTTCAAACACTGGCCACTTCAGGACTGTTCAACTTCGTAGGCACTGACAGCTCCATGAAGGGGCAAGGTGGACACGTGGCTTGCCATTTGCTACCTCAGTGGTAGACTGTGATGTGGTCACAGTGCCTTGTGAGTATGTGGTAGAGTGACTTATTAGTGCACTAGTGTTAAACAAAAATTTTATCAACTTTCCGAATACCATGACATACTAACTTGTAGTATGCACAGCAATAAACCGGACCTTAGAACTCTCACACTCAGTCTCAGCCCACCAACAAGACCATGGCACCGAATCATTACTCCAACACCAAAACTATATTTAGCGGTGTGTCATGGAGCTCAACTCAACCGTAGGTAGCACTGGAGAGACGTAAAACTAATGAAGTAATTTTACTTGGTGCTAGGATTTGGAAAACAAAGTTTCCCTTCTAAGAACTCAGTTCAAGACTTGGCTTCATTCCTAAAGAAACCCTGGATGTGGTGAAGAACAAATGAACGGACGGATGGATGGACGAACGTAGACGACATACTTTATTTTTAAGACGACGGACGCTGCATTCTTGTTCTCTTGTTAGACTGGCACTCACCATGCCACTTAACTTACTTCAATTTTTCTCTGAAATTAGAACAGAAGATTGGCTATGCCTTTATGTGGTCAGATGCAATGCAATTTCATGGACGGACAGATGAAAAGTCAGTCATGTCAGTCAGTGTTCTAGCAAGGTATGCTGTTCTTCCCTTTTTTTCATTAATTTTCTACACAGAAGTCAAGTGGAATTTTGTAAGAATTTCACTTGTACTACGTAGATTCAAACTTTCAAATCTGCAGTGCACTGCATGCTTCTAATGCATTTTTTGACACATCTACATGTATTTTACAAAAAATAGATATATTTTTTTATTTTTGTACACAGCCACACACATTACAGTACCGAGCCAATACAAGGCCCAAAACTGATGCTAATGCTATGCTAGACAACTGTTTTCCATGTCTGGATAACAATTCGACGTTCAAAAATTTGGCTAGGCGACACGATATAGCATTTTTTATTTCTTGGCCACAGAATTTTTTGGCTCTAAAAGCTGCCACAGTTCCAGGCCAAAATGTGCGTGAACACTGGCAGGCGAGGAAGAGGCTATGACATTTTTTGGCACTAGGATGCATCTCATAGCCATCCTTGTCATGGCATAAGTAACGCTAAAATACAAGTCATCTCACCATGTTTTTCATCATTGACAGACAGACAGACAGACGGACATGACAGACAAGACTGATGGTTCAATTCAGCTGATATCATAGTACATGTAATACTGGCATGAGCGACAGTTGAAGAAACCGAGTTTTTGCCACCATGCTGTGTTTTTATTGTATTCAGATCCTGTAACACTCACACACAGAGCTTGCCCAGATATTTTTTACATCCAGCAAGAACCCTGCAAATAATTCTCGACTGACAAAAGAAAAACATTTCTTACAAATGTACACCGTTACTTGGATTGAATACAACTTATTGTGACCAGCACTAGCAAAAGCTGACACTTGCCACAACAGCCGAAAAGGTTAACGCCATACTGAAACAAACATGGTGGACAGCAATGATAAACAGTTGAACCTCTCTCTCTAGGGACATTGCTGGGACTGACAAATGCTGTCCTTAATTGAAAGGTGTCCTGCAAGGTCAACAATGCATTTTTGCTTCAAAAGAAATTGAGAGGCATATTCATGGGGTGTTCTTCGGTCAAGAAAAGAAACCTTTGTCCACTCACTACTGGTGGCACTGTTTCTCGATTGAGTGACAGTTCCAGATCAGGGACATGTCCCCCAGCTCGACTGAGAATGAGATTTTCCCAGGTTCCCCCATGTGCATGATTTTGTTGATGCGACGGTGCTGATGCAGAGAGTCGGTGACAGTGAGTGCAATGCATCAGATATACCGGTAGGCCTCTAGGCTCTACATGTACCCCAGCTCTGGCTGGTCATCTGGAAATCATGAAATGTTTGTCCTGCCCTAGCTGGCCAAACTAAGGATG
>NMRB01001136.1:53544-69372 GCA_002633025.1 Notospermus geniculatus | reverse complement strand
GTTTCCGCCACCTGGTGGCCAAACTGAGAGTCGAATCGGACCGAAACTTGGTGTCGTGGGTCATCTGACCTAGGGGTATATATGTACCAAGTTTCAGATCAATAGCTCCAGCGGTTACGAAACGTGCCCTGCTAACGGACAACGACGGACGACGACGACGGACGACGACGACGACGACGACGACGGACGACGACGGACGACGGACGCTGCACCATCGTAATAGCTCACCCCAGTGAGCTAAAAATGCTCGCCTAACCCACAAATCCATGTCATGGGAAATAAGTACCGGTAAATGTGGCAGGGCCAGTTTTGTCAATTTCACCAAATGTGGGTTATCCTGTTCTTGCATGGGGCCACTGAATTTCAATACTGTCTGTTAATTATGAAATCTGAAACAATCTATTTCTTCCATTCTCTCCTGGTGTCATCTAGTTCGTTGAGGCTCAACTTCTGAGTGACATGCGCCTGGTTTTGCTGTGGAATGGAAGGTCACATTTGTGAAAAGTACATGTACAATGCATCAGTAATTTTCTAATCACACATAATATTGGAACTTCTCATGCATAATTGGTGCAAATTTTGGAAACGGCCATTCTACCTTGCTTTCTTCTGGGAAGAGATCAACATTACAGCAATTTGAATGAATTTTGAATTAATGAATTTTAACTTGCTCTGCGCTTATCCGGCCATTTTTGCACAATCAGCTTCAAAAGGACCCCTGTCATGCACTGCATCGGTACATCTTTACGCCATGACGTCAATTTCAACATGGAGAACTTTTGAAGATGAGGCCGAATGTGTTAGAAACGCACACGTGGGAAGGAACGCGAACTTAGGATTTGTGTATGGGACTTTGGATGATCATTCTGCAATCCTTACAAACCAACAAAGTGAGCAAAAACAGACAATTTTATTTTATACGAGGGCCAAAATGACCAGTAAAGGATGACACTCAGTAAATGAATGTAGTTATTTTATGCATAAATGTCCATAAATCTATAATTTCTCAAAGCATCACCCATTTGAATTTCAACAAAAAATCATCTATAAATAATTTATCCTATTCTCCTGGATTATTAACTGTCATAATGCTCCTTGACTTTGTTGAGGAGGCCGTCCGTCATTTTCTTAGCGTCTCCTAGCAACATCGCACTGTTCTCCTTGAAGAAGATTGGATTGTCTACGGCAGCGTAGCCGACTCCCAGAGTTCTCTTCACGATGACCACCTGCAAAATACCAACGTAAAATCAGAAATTGAATGGAATGTTTTAGGTATTTTGGGCCCAGAAGATGGGTGCATTTTCAGAATTAATTGGAAAATAGCGTTGGACTCGCTTTCAAAATCAAAGATGCAGTTATGACCAGAGCCGCGTTTACACTGCAAAACATTTCGGTCCAGTTGAAGTGAACCGTACTCGGATCAGACCAGGTCCACTTATTTGTACCGTTTAGACTGCAACGATGAGTCACTGCGCAATGTCCCTGAAGCATCGCTCTCCATTCAGTGGAGGTAAGATATTCCCGTGGAATCATGCCAGGTTTTTCTGCAAGGACGAACTGCGTGCATGCTCAATACCGTCCCAGGTAAGCGTACTCAGTCCGGACCGAGACCACCTTCTGCGGGTCTCGGTACGGTTCACTTGTGGTCCGGACTGGGTACGCTTGGCAGGTTTACACTTTTTTGCCGTATACCATACTCGGTCTGGTCCGAGTTCACTTAATTTTTGGTAAACGCGGCTCAGGTTGATAGTCAACACCGCTTCGCAAATTGGCTCTGCCGGTACCTCCCTGACAGTCTGACGAGGTCCCTAAAAGTGCCACAGAAAGGGCACCAAGTTAACCACTCACCTGTTTGGACTGCCATACTCTCAGTACAGGCATGCCGGCGATGATGGAGTTAGGATCATCTTCAGCTGCGGAGTTGACGGTGTCATTGGCTCCGATGACGAGTACAAGATCAGTTTCTGGGAAATCATCGTTGATTTCATCCATCTCCAAGACAACATCGTACGGAACACCGGCCTCGGCGAGGAGGACATTCAACTGGCCAGGCATACGACCTATGAAAACAGAAGTTAGAATACACGTCTGGACCCACGCGCGATCAAATCTGGATGCCGACTTCGCGGAATAGATTCATAGTCCGGCGTACTTTAGCGACGGTGACCCGTTATGAAATGACTCAAGTAAATACAGCCTCGCGATTNTTGTTAGACTGGCACTCACCATGCCACTTAACTTACTTCAATTTTTCTCTGAAATTAGAACAGAAGATTGGCTATGCCTTTATGTGGTCAGACGCAATGCAATTTCATGGACGGACAGATGAAAAGTCAGTCATGTCAGTCAGTGATCTAGCAAGGTATCTGCTGTTCTTCCCTTTTTTTCATTACTTTTCTACACAGAAGTCAAGTGGAATTTTGTAAGAATTTCACTTATACTACGTAGATTCAAACTTTCAAATCTGCAGTGCACTGCATGCTTCTAATGCATTTTTTGACACATCTATTTTACAAAAAATATATCTATTTTTTGATTTTTGTACGCAGCCACACACATTACAGTACCGAGCCAATACAAGGCCCAAAACTGATGCTAATGCTATGCTAGACAACTGTTTTGCATGTCTGGATAACAATTCGACGTTCAAAAATTTGGCTAGGCGACACGATATAGCATTTTTTATTTCTTGGCCAGAGAATTTTTTGGCTCTAAAAGCTGCCACAGTGCCAGGCCAAAATGTGCGTGAACACAGGCAGGCGAGGAAGAGGCTATGACATTTTTTGGCACTAGGATGCATCTCATAGCCATCCTTGTCATGGCATAAGTAACGCTACAAGTCATCTCACCATGTTTTTCATCATTGACAGACAGACAGACAGACGGACATGACAGACAAGACTGATGGTTCAATTCAGCTGATATCATAGTACATGTAATACTGGCATGAGCGACAGTTGAAGAAACCCGAGTTTTTGCCACCATGCTGTGTTTTTATTGTATTCATATCCTGTAACACTCACACACAGAGCTTGCCCAGATATTTTTTACATCCAGCAAGATCCCTGCAAATAATTCTCGACTGACAAAAGAAAAACATTTCTTACAAATGTACACCGTTACTTGGATTGAATACAACTTATTGTGACCAGCACTAGCAAAAGCTGACACTTGCCACAACAGCCGAAAAGGTTAACGCCATACTGAAACAAACGTGGTGGACAGCAATGATAAACAGTTGAACCTCTCTAGGGACATTGCTGGGACTGACAAATGCTGTCCTTAATTGAAAGGTATCCTGCAATGTCAACAAAGCATTTTTGCTTCAAAAGAAATTGAGAGGCATATTCATGGGGTGTCAGGAAAAGAAACCTTTGTCCACTCACTACTGGTGGCACTGTTTCTCGATTGAGTGACAGTTCCAGATCAGGGACATGTCCCCCAGCTCGACTGAGAATGAGATTTTCCCAGGTTCCCCCAATGTGCATGATGTTGTTGATGCGACGGTGCTGATGCAGAGAGTCGGTGACAGTGAGTGCAATGCATCAGATATACCGGTAGGCCTCTAGGCTCTACCCCAGCTCTGGCTGGTCATCTGGAAATCATGAAATGTTTGTCCTGCCCTAGCTGGCCAAACTAAGGATGTCAACAAAAGCCTGCTACCAACTTAAAGGTGCTCTAGTTCGAATTGTAAACATTACGGTGTGCCACCTATTGTCAACTTGTGGTACAAATCAGATAAAATCGAATTAAATCTCGCCTTTCACAACTTTCTGTTTGTTTTTGAGTGTAAAATCATAAACATATTTCAGTTAGTTAAGAATATTTAGGCCCTACCTGTCTGAGGAAAAATAACTATTATAATCAACCTTGTAAATAAACAAACCGTAATGTTTACAATTCGAACTAGAGCACCTTTAACTGGGCCTATCACCTGCCCTAGGCCTACTACCGTATGAGGCTAAAATAAAAGGAAGCCGTCCGCCAAAACATGAAAAGTAGTGTCTTGATCATCTGGACACTAGACAGGTCCTCTTTTTTCGGCTTCCTTCTCGGCAGCTGGCGCCTGGCACTGCACTACAAAGACATTGCAGTGCACTGGCTTCGCTTGGCTTGGTAAAGACGTCCCGACCATTTCCTCCATGTCCCGACAAACAAACAAAAACAAACATGACAAACGACACGACAAACAACAGTTCACAAAAAAGCCGTGCAACTTTATCTTTTGGGGGGGGGTTAGACGCAGCCTACTCATTCTAGATCAAGTTGGTAGGCCTATTTGGTGGTAGGCCACACCTTGGCTTAGAGTGGCTTCATGCCAACGTAGCCTATCTATCTAGCGGCACGCCGCATCTGCAGTGCACATAGGCCTACGTGTAATCCCTGTACATTTTTGTACACCATGCACACAAAGAAGAACACATGTCGGGAAAATTTTCCAGGCGAGCGGGCATTTCGCTTGAACACTTTTATGCCCAACATCGTGCGTTATATCGCATTGAATAGGATTTCTAAAAGTTCTTTATATACCTATGTTTCCAGCATGAGAGCGGAGACACCGACTCCGGCCATTGGAGAGGCTGACACAACGAATTATTGATGACATTTTTGCTGAATTTCTTCCCTCGATCAGGCGGCCATCTTGATCGTCGGACTTGCGCTATTGCAATGCATTGTGGGAAATTTCGCAACCTTGGCACGCTGCCTGTCTTGTGTCCTTAGGTTTGTCACTTTTCATGCGGTTTTGGCGGGAAACAAAATGAATAGTCATGTGGTATTGTGACAATGTTTGGCAAGCCGCTTGTTCAGTTTCTTAATTGGCAATACATGTAAGTTACCTAGTTTGATTAAAAAACTAAATCTTTTGCCAAAAAAAGTTTTTTATTGAGAAACTGTTGTAATTGTTTTGAAATGAAAAAAACAGAGGGGCGGATCCAGGATTGGGAAAAGAGGGCGGGGCGCCCTGTGCAATAATGCGCCAAATTTCACGGTCGATTTTACAGACTTGTTGGCCAAAAGGGAGGCGCGTGTCCGGGGCGCCCCCCCCCTCTCTGGACCGGGCCTGAAAAAAACTATTTTTGCTTGCACCCCAAAATCTTTGCAAAATCTTTATAGAAGGGATAGTCAGTTGCATCCAACATCTTTGCAACATCTTTAGAAGGGAATAGTCAGTTGCACCCAACATCTTTGCAACATCTTTAGAAGGGAATAGTCAGTTGCACCCAACATCTTTGCAAAATCTTTGGAAGGGAATTGCCCAGTTGCACCCAACATCTTTGCAAAATCTTTAGAAGGGAATTAATTATCAGTTGTGCCCAATATTTGGAAAATTTTCAGTCCACCACACCCAATTCCAATTAAATTGAAAAAAAAAAATTGTCCCGACTCGGAATCGAACCGAGGTCCATAGAGTTTCAGTCTATCGCTTTCCCACTAAGCTATCAGGACCAGCTGATGACAAGCAACTATTTCATGGATTTTATTTACGCAAACGGTTTACTTCAGCAATCACCACTTGATGTGGTGCAATCCTTATAGTTCAAATTTGTCTCACATGATGGAAGCACCTATCACTCATTCTTTCAGAGGTGAAAGTTCATTGGTTCCATCCAATGCTAGACTCGAGTCCTATCCAATGCATGCATTGACAGATTTACCCCTATAGATCCATATGTGTGAACTGATGAAAAAAATTGCCCGGTCGCACTTTAGATACTGAGCAGGGAAGGGACACCCAAGTTTAATTCTCTGCTGCGAAGCTGGCAGAGTCAGAAAGCCTAGATCCTGTACAGGGGGGCTTCAGCGGTGGGAGGTATGGGGAAGTCGGTTTATTGTATGCTTCGAGGAATTATCAGTATAATTCCTCCAAGGTTGCACCCAACATCTTTGCAAAATCTTTAGAAGGAATTGTCAGCTGCACCCAAAAACTTTGCAAAATCTTTAGAAGGGAATTGTCACAGTTGCACCCAACATCTTTGCAAAATCTTAGAAAGGAATTGTCAGTTGCATCCAATATCTTTACAAAATCTTCAGAAGGGAATTGTCAGCTGCACCCAAAAACTTTGCAAAATCTTTAGAAGGGAAAGTCAGTTGTGCCCAATATTTTTTGGAACATTTTAAGTCCACCACACTCAATTCCAATAAATTGAAGAAAAAAATTTGTCCCGACTCGGAATCGAACCGAGGTCTTTAGAGTTTCAGTCTACGGCTTTCCCATTAAGCTATCAGGACATCTGACGAATAGCAACTATTTCATGGATTTAATTCACTACAAGTTACTTCCAGCAACCACCACTTGATATGGTGCAATATGATCATGTAGTTCCACTTAATCTCACATGATGGCAGCACTCATCACTCCGGAACTGAAGAATAGTGTTGCACCATTTCTGTGTCAAATAGCATCAGCAATGCATGAAAAACAAAAGGCCAGCAGTGATCAACTTTGGTCACAAGTCCTGGTAGCTTAGTGGCAAAGCGTTGGCCTGTGGATCCAAAGACCTCGGTTCAATTCCGGGCCAGGACAATATTTTGATTTTAAAACTTTTTTCTATTCACTATATATTCACTATATATTCTCCAGTAGGCCTAGAGAATCAGACAAATTTCAACCTGATTGATCAGTTACAAAGACATTGTGTATCTGAAAGAAAATTTTTATTGCATATTTGCCGAGTGACCACCCTCGGAACCAAAGGGACAGCGAATGAACTACTCTAGGGGCATTTCAATAGCAAAAACAAAGAAAATTTTTAGAGGAAAACGGTTTATTAGAGATGCCACATGATTCTAGAGCACATTCATAAGTTCACACACCAGATTGAGGTCGTGGTCCAACAGTGCGAGTCCCTCAAAAAGAGGTAGGTGTAACTCAAGACAAATTTTTAATGTGCCTAAAAGACACTACCGTACATGTCATTATTGGGTGCAGATGTATAGTGACAATTTTTCCATGATTACCGGGTAAAGTAAAATCTTTGATTTTCTTGAATACATGAATAATGGCTCGGCGAATTTCAAAGTAGCCCATACAACTGGTGACCCAAAATTTAAAGCGACACACGCACTCATTCGATTTGTCACTTCATGAATGTATTATATTCTTACCAGAGCCGATGTTTTTGAAAAGGGCATATCTGCGACAATCTGAAATGCTTTGATTTAAGAGGATTTCACAAAATCCTCTGAGATGAAATCCATTCTTCAAAATTCTCCACCCAGCAAGACCTGAACACGGAGTCCACTGCACGCATCACCTGACCAGATGAAGAACTTCGTGGAAGCTATTTCAGGGACGGATCCAGGATTTCGGGAAAGAGGGGGCGCACCGTGCTAGATACATTGAAATCTGCAGTCAATTTCAATGATTTGCTCCACATTTCATAATTTCACGGTCAATTTTAAAGATTTGTCGGCCGAAAGGGGGGGGGTGCGCCCCCCTCGGATCCGCGCCTGTATTTCAAGCAGATTGAGGAGTTTCCTGCATGTTGCCAATGGACACCTGACTGAGGTTTTTGTATTATGCAAGAAAATTGCACAAAACCGAAGACCGTGTGATGATTCCAGCCAGAAAAAGACGGCTTTTCAAACAAGAGATTTTTATGAGAACCTCATTTGCTGCATAGTTCAAACCGGAAGGAATTTCTGTACAGAAATCAATCACATGCCATTGCCAAGCATTCTAATCACAAAATACATCACAAGTGTTACAATACTAGTGAACTGACAGCCACAGATCTCTGACAGAGGTCAAAATCTGCCAAATAAAGACCTCCCAAAAGTTGCGGCGGGACAACCAAACGGTCTTCAGATGGACTGCGAGAAAATCGTTTTGGGAACTTGTGCAGATAAAACTGTTAGAGGCCAACGTCCCATCAGAGAATGTTAGTTACTGAAAATTTTGGCAATACATGTAGATACATTTCAGAACTGGAAGACAACCAGAATCACAGCTCAACAACTTAAGTTTGGTCGGTTGTCCCGTGGACTACCACTGCAAAATCCTTAATTTGACCCCTGGATCAACAAAAGATACATGTACAGCTGACAAACATCCTATTCTCAGAATACAAACTATTTGTGCATTCACACTCGTTAGTCAAACCATTAATTCCTAGGCTTATACATGTATAACACATTTTTTTAATAGTTGCTCCAAGAACTGTGCGTGCATGAAATAGATTTTTTTCTGTACACATTTCGGAAATGTTGTCAGTCATTTGCCATCACTTTCATCACTAATTTTCATACATCACACATACATGTATTACCGGAACTTGTCATATGCATCTATTGGTGCAATTAAAGCCACACTGTACTCAATTCAGAAAGTGCTTACCGGTAATATGTTCCCGACGTTAGTGCAACATAAAATTTATACCGGTACTATGCTTTATCTGAAAACATTAGAACTCTGCCTGCAGTTTTTTCAATGTGTGCTGAAAACTACAGCTTTAAAGTACATGCCAACCCACCAAATTGAATACTAAGTATCAGTATCAAAAGAATTTCTGGAGGGGCATGCCACCGACAAATTACTCAAAATACGGAATACGGACTTGGGGTTTGTCTATGGGACTTTGGATAATCATTTTGCAATCGTTACAAACCAACACAGTGAGCAAAAACAGACAAGTTTATTTTATACGAGGGCCAAAACGACCAGTGAAGGATGAAACACTCAGTAAATGAAATAGTGTATTTTATGTTATAAATGTCCATAAATCTATAATTTCTCAAAGCATCACCCATTTGAATTTCAACAAAAAATCATCTATAAATAATTTATCCTATTCTCCTGGATTATTAACTGTCATAATGCTCCTTGACTTTGTTGAGGAGGCCGTCCGTCATTTTCTTAGCGTCTCCTAGCAACATCGCACTGTTCTCCTTGAAGAAGATTGGATTGTCTACAGCGGCGTAGCCGACTCCCAGAGTTCTCTTCACGATGACCACCTGCAAAATACCAACGTAAAATCAGAAATTGAATGGAATGTTTTAGGTATTTTTGGCCCAGAAGATGGGTGCATTTTCAGAATTAATTGGAAAATAGCGTTGGATTTGCTTTCAAAATCAAAATCAAAATCAAAGATGCAGTTATGACCAGGGCCGCATTTACACTGCGAAACATTTCGGTCCAGTTGAAGTGAACCGTACTCGGACCAGACCAGGTCGACTTCATTTGTACCGTTTAGACTGCAACGATGTGTCACTGCGCAATGTCCCTGAAGCATCGCTCTCCATTCAGTGGAGGTCAGATATTCCCGTGGAATCATGCCAGGTTTTTCCGCAAGGATGAACTGCGCGCATGCTCAATACCGTCCCAGGTAAGCATACTCGGTCCAGACCGAGACCACCTCCGGCGGGTCTCGGTACGGTTCACTTGTGGTCCAGACTGGGTATGCTTGGCAGGTTTACACTGCCACTTTTTTGCCGTACAACATACTCGGTCTGGTCTGAGTCTACTTAATTTTTGGTAAACGCGGCTCAGGTTGATAGTCAACACCGCTTCGCAGATTGGCTCTGCCGGTACCTCCCTGATAGTCTGACGAGGTCCCTAAAAGTGCCACAGAAAGGGCACCAAGTTAACCACTCACCTGTTTGGACTGCCACACTCTCAGTACAGGCATGCCGGCGATGATGGAGTTTGGATCATCTTCAGCTGCAGAGTTGACGGTGTCATTGGCTCCGATGACGAGTACAAGATCAGTTTCTGGGAAATCATCGTTGATTTCATCCATCTCCAAGACAACATCGTACGGAACACCGGCCTCGGCGAGGAGGACATTCAACTGGCCAGGCATACGACCTATGAAAACAGAAGTTAGAATATACGTCTGGACCCACACGCGATCAAATCTGGATGCCGACTTCGCGGAATAGATTCATAGTCCAGCGTACTTTAGCGACGGTGACCCGTTATGAAATGACTCAAGTAAATACAGCCTCGCGATTAAACGCTGACCAAATCGCACGACGGGGTCGGCGTCGAACGCAAGATCGCGCGTTGGTCGCCGGCGATGGTCATGCTTCGAAGTATGGACTAGGCTTATGACTTACCAGCGACGGGGTGAATACCAAACCGGACATTTTTGCCGTGTTTTCTGAGTGTATCCACCAGTTCAGCAATGGGATACTGTGCCTTGGCAACGCACAAACCGTAACCAGGCGTGATGATGATATTTTTGGCGTTGACGACCATCTCGCTCACTTCATCGACGTTCGTCTCGGTGTGGGTGCCTGTGATCTCCATGGGTTTTCCGCCTCCCGTCGATGACGTACCGTAGCCGCCGAGGATGACGTTGGGGAGAGAACGGTTCATCGCCTGTGGAAGAAAATAATGCTCAAACATGAATTGATGTATTTCCCTTAATCTGTTTCCACGACGCGGGTGCGGCTGCAGAGCAGGTGGACGGGCACGGAAGCATTTTTCGAATCGGTTATGTAGCGATTTTTTTCCGTGCCCGCTTGCTGCCCGCACGGTATTGCATCATCCTTTCCTGGGAATTCCCCTGAATTTTTGGGAATTCCCTCAATTCCTGGGAATTCCCACTACCCGAAGACCAACTCCCACGTCTGTGCCCGTTTCGTGGAAACAATGCCCGCACCCACACCCACACACGTCACCGCCTCAGCACCCGCCTCGTGGAAAAGCAGCTCAACACTGGTTTTGTAGTGGAGGGTCACATTTGTGGTTTATATTACTGAGTTCAGGCCTTTCCGTTTGACGGGTGCGAAAATGCATGCGCCTCGCAAACAATAGAATTTCTATTGTTTGCGAGGCGCATGCATTTTCGCGCCTGTCAAACGGAAAGGCCTGTGAGTTTTACTCACCACACACATGATATAGGAAAGAATGGCTCCCGAGGATCCAATCATCGCTCCAACAATGGTCATCAGGTTGTTATTCATCATGAAACCTTCAGCGCACAGAGCCCAACCAGAGTACGAGTTTAGAACAGTGATGACGACTGGCATGTCAGCCCCTAGGAGAAAGAGAAATCAGTTCTGTAGCATTGCAATGGGCAACCGTAGGAACTAACATCACGACGTGGCGCTGTGAGCGGTGCGACCGAACTTTCTTTTTTCTAACGTTATTTCCATTTATTTCTGGCGTGAAAAGCACCCTTTTGTTTCGGTCGCCTGGCATTAAAATTTACATCATCTTGTAGCAGATGAAAATTTCCGCATTTTTCGCTGCTTTTTTCCTTAAAATGAAGAAATGGGATGGTGATAATGGCAACGTCTTTATCTCATTATTCCTGTAGAAAATGTACAGCTGATTTTTTTCATGACGTAATGTCAACACTAAACGACGTCAATGACGTCACTTCGGTCGCACTGCTCGCAGCGCCGACCTGTCGGGATCGTTTTCTTCTTAAGTTGGCCTAGGGAGTTCCACGGTCGTAACAGCTCTTGTTGGTCAGAGGGGTCACCATTTGGCTCAGGGGGGACAGAAGTTACTGCTCTTTTTGCCATTTTTCAGCCAAAATCGGTGTGGCGATGTCTGTCCTCGGCTATGGAGATATCGGATCTAGGCCTACCTAGCTGACAGAGATGGCTTAATAGATTTATCAATAGCTTGTAGTGCTCATGTTGAACTGCAACTTTACACCTGTAGATTCTGCAGGAGTTGAGAAGGGCTGTATGAAAAGGCCTATGGCTTGGGGTAGTGATCGATGTAATGAAATGGTCCATGGACCATGTGCTCACCTGGGTGAATGTACCAGAAAAACAAATGACAAATGTTAAATCGAAATGTTCCAGGGTCATGTATCCTCGTTAGATGCACCTGATAAAAATTTGGAGAAAATCCAGTTCAGGAGTTACATGTACTGGACTTTGAGCTTTGGTTATGGCCACCTGGTGGCCAAGCGGAGAATTGAATCGGACCAAAAAGTGGTGTCATAGGTCATCTGACATAGGGGTGTATATGTACCAAGTTTCAAGTCAATAGCCCAAGCAGTTACGAAACGCNTGAGGAAATATACCCCCAATAGCGGCCGTTAATGTCACTCCCATGATTCCAGACAGACCAGCAGTCGTGCCGAGCATGGCCATGCCGAGGGTGGGATCACTGGACGCCAAGTACGTGCCCATGGCGCCGACATTTCCAAGAGCCATTCCGAGGTTCAGAGCGTGGCGTCCTGGCAGAAGAAGGGGTTCTGACTTGAGCAGACCTGAAAAACCAAAACAGCTATTATTGTGTTGCTGCGACAAGCACTTGCTTTTGCTGGAACAGGTTACAAATGGGAGTTGAGTAATGCCAGGGTTATATCTAGGCCACTTTAGAGCGGCGACGCACCGGGCTGCTAAATGGGGGAGCTGCTGTGCCCTTTTAACCCCCTAGGGCGCCGTGCCCCTAAAAAAATTTTTTTAAAAGGTTTCAGTACCCCCAGACCCTCTGTCATGGTCCCTTTTGGTCATATCACCTTAGAAACTGGCTTAAATGAGGAACCGGACGAACTAACGTCACGACGTGGCGCTGTGATCGATGAGACCGAAGTTTCTTTTTTCAACGTGATTTCCAGTCATTTCCATTAACTTCTGGCATGAAATCAACCCATTTTTTTCGGTCGCATGACATTAAAAAGTTACACCATCTTGTCGCGGATGAAAATTTCTAAAATTCCTTTGCTTTTTTCCTTAAAATAAAGGGGTAGGATGGCGATAACGGCAACGTCTTTATCTCATTTTTTCCTGTAGAAAAATGTACAGCAGATTTTTTCATGACGCAACGTCAGCACATAAAACTGACGTCGGTTCGGTCTCATCGATCGCTGCGCCGACCTGTCGGGATAAACGGCACGCGGGTTCCTCATTGGCTTAAATTGGCTGTTGACTGGAGTTATAGAGACCTTTTTAACTGACAAGCTTCTCAAATTCCGTTGGTAGAAATGTCGCAAATGAAAAGTGCCCTTTTCTAGGTTGAAATGTCCTTTTTACAAAGTTTGCACTGTGCTCTTCTGAAATCCTAGATATAACCCTGAATGTCAACCTTTTTTTGATGCAACTGGCAGAATACACTACATGTAATCGTCATAACTTACCCTGGAGTTTGCCAAAGGCGACAAGGGATCCGGTGAACGTCACTCCACCGATGTATGTCCCGAGGAAGAGAGCAGTTTTGATAACACCTGCAGCTGGGTCAGTGGCAAAGTGAGGCTGTTCGATCATGTAGTTGGCAAAACAGGTCAGGACAGCGGCGATACCGACCAAACTGTGGAAGAGCGCCACCATCTGGGGCAGATCTGTCACTTCCATTTTCTTGGCTCCGACAAGACCAATCAAGGCACCTGGAAATTTAGAGCATTTGATACAGCGAAAGGACAGTAAATTGATCTACAGTGTAACTCCTCTATTAACCCTTAACCCGTTAACTGTGTAATTTTTTTAGTTCTAATTTTTCTTTCATAACCCAATAGAGCCGCCTATTTTTTTGCACTTTCCACCTGTAACTTTCACCGCCATGAAATGCCACTGCATCAAGCTGAATAGAGAACAGTACAATGAGTCAAGGCGGTTTATGGCGGCATCGGCGTATGGAGGCATTGCGGATTGTGGCGCTCCTGGCAGTAATTGGTGATTTTCATTTCTACATTAGAGATGATGAGGATTTTTGTCAAAAAGTGGTCGTGGTCTTCTAGGCGGCTCAGGCAGGGCGGTTTAGGGCGGCATGGGGTCTATTGTGTTAAAAAAAATTGCCAAAGAAAGTATTTGACACACAAGGTTCCAGGATATTATATAACGTCCTACGTACTGTGAAGCGCCATTTCTTTGCAATGCATACTATAACGCCTTACACAAGCTACGATGCTCGGGTGTTTTCGGGAATTCCCTGATTTTGTAATGGCGTACAGTAGTACGACGTCCTACGCAGTTAACGGGTTAAACCGCGCAATGTATCAAAAAGTAAACCAGCAAAAAATCTTCACTGATACTGTTTTGGTCCAAGCACAAGCAGTCGTCACCATGCAGTTAATAATTACAGGCATCTAGAACAATTGCCACACCCTATGAGATAAAGTGGCATCTTAGCTGAAATTTTTACCAATTTAAGGGTTAAGGCAATCAGCAAGAAATTTCTTATCATTGCTTACCAAGACCCATGGTCCCTCCCATCTGCATGAAAAGCTCTGGACTCGGCTTCAGAAGTCCAAACGTCGCCGCGATACCAGTGGTCACGCCAATGATACCAAGGGCATTCCCCACGCGGCTAGTCTTCTGTGACGACAGACCAGTCAACGCGCCGACGCAGCAGAGAGACGCTGCCAAGTACGCCATCTGGTGGATGTCGGGGTAGGCACCGGATGCGGCCGTGTAGGCATAGCCGCCGAGGAATAGGGCGCCTGGGATACCATAGAGGTAGTTGTACTCTGGAGGGTCGGCTGGAAGGAGACAAATATAATTTTTTTAGTGTTGTTTAGTGCCATTTGCACAGGCCTAGCAAACTGCCTGAATGTCGTTGGACTAGTCAATTTAATTGTGTTTGTCCACCCTGCTTTTGTCCCGTCTCACCTTCAACAATATCGTCACTCAATGAAGTCTACTTGTTATCTGTTTAGTCTGACCTTTGATGGTAAAAATAGAAACTGGGCGGTGTGCTATATCAGCAAGAATCCTGCAAAACATTCGGTGAAGGCCCGTTTCACTACGGTGGATTCCACCATGTATTGTTAAACCTACGAAGAATCATCCCAAACCCTGTGGAAACTGCACTGGGCCCATGTTCCCGAAGCCGTCGTTAGGTTAACGATGTCGTTAAAACTGGTAAAATGCATAGTTAACCTAACGACGGCTTCGGGAACATGGGTCCTGCTCGCTGCAAACTGCGGTGGAATCCGCTGGAACCACAGATATCGCCTGCTGCAAGAGCGTCTTTTAGCATATGACAGACGGATAGAGTTATGGTGTATAATAAACTGTGAAATTTATCTTTCGTTTCCACTTCGTAGATACGAAGCAGAATTTAAAAATTCAAGATGCACCATAACTCTCTCGGTCTTACATGATATGCTAGAAGACGCACTGGCGGCAGGGACATTTGTGGTACCAATCATCTCCAGAAATACGTTAGGTCTTGGAAATGAAGTTGAATTTCGCTTCATGTTTCGTCAGGTTTGCGAAACCTTAATGTGAAACACCCCGAGACCAAATTCCAAGTGATAAAGCACAAGAAGACTCATTTCATATCATTTTAGTCTTGACTTACTTGGTCTCCTGAACATTTCCAACATTCTCTGTGTCACAGTGAACCCGCCTCCGATGTTGATAGCCGAGACGAACGTAGCAATGGAAGCCAAGGCTTGAGGCAGATCCACTGGGTAATACTGCCCGCCCATCAAGAGCAGTCCTCCCACGGCGGTGATACCCGAGATGGCGTTGGTGACGGACATGAGGGGCGAGTGAAGGGCTGGGGTAACACCCCAGACGGTGTGGTATCCGACGATGCCGGCCAAGCCGAAAGTTGTAACCATTGTGGTGAAGGCTGGGTTCGGTGAGATCATGCCAAGACCTGAAAGAAAAATTTAAATCCGCTTTTCAGCACCATTGAGGTCGCAGGTGTGACAGCCATTCATTCCAGCAGCTTTACGTCATTTATGTTGTAGTGAGGGCAGGCGTTTAGATAATTTTTTTCAAGTAGGAATGCATGTATTTTCCTCATCTTGTATTAGTGAGTGCGTACATACTCTCCTGGCCCCTGTCAGGGCCGTATTCAGCTTTTTGGTCCTGGGGGGCAAAAGCTTCTCTGGGGCCCTCTGGGGCAGAAGACCTCTTTTTGCCATTTTTTGCCCCAAATCTGCATGAAAATCACGTTTTTTGGTTGGC
>NMRB01001136.1:39736-53395 GCA_002633025.1 Notospermus geniculatus | reverse complement strand
CCCCCCCCCCCCCCCCCCGCTAAATATGGCCCTGCCTGTAAAGTGGTGTATTGTAGGCATGCCCGGCGCTACCTGAGCAGGATATGCCGTATTATAAACTGTGTAGTGAGACCTCACCAAAACAGTGTAGAGACCAGGAAAGATTCTGACATCACATCTGCATTGCGTACGGTCCACATCTGGGGCTTTTTTGGCATGCGTATGTTACGTCTTGTGCAACATTTCACTTGTGTTTTTCACTAAGCTTTTCAACAAGATTTGCATATTTACGTAAATACACACGTTATCTAACCCCTGAGAGGGTGATCTCTCCTCAACATTAGGTTTCCTCCGGGGCTCCGGTTTCCTCCCACATTCCATAAACATCGCCCAGTATTGTTTGATGAATAGCTATATACCGTATTTATGCGTATTGAAGCACATGCGCTTATAAACGAAAATCGCTTGTTTTAAGGCCTTTTTCCTGCCTTCGTTTTGCCCGATTATAAGCACATGCGCTTATACATTTCTGGAACAAAACCGCTTCTTTGGCGCCTTTTTCTGGCCAAGGATGTTGTCGGCTCAGATCGTCGGCGCATTCTAGACACAAACGATAATTAGTCCGTTGGTTGTGGTTGTCGGCATGTGCCAAGGCGATCGTTGTCTGCGATCGGCAAACTGACCCGCGCCGCCGGGCGGGCCGAGTAAGTAGGTATCGTATACACTGAACTTTAATGCAAACTAACACTTATGGCCGTACGAAATCCACTAAAACGGATGTTCCTTTTGGAATCATTGGTCACATCACTTTTTGTTCGAATTTAAGCGCACTGTGCTTATATTCGAATTTTAGCACACGTAGATTATAAGCGCAGTGTGCTAAAATACGCATAAATACGGTAGTATAATGCCCTGAGTCGGCACTTGCACCGTGAAATACAGTAAACGTCACATATAACGTACTGATTGGGACCTGCAATTTTTGTCCGTTATATGCAGTCTGTTATATGCATATGGCCAATGCATTGTAAAACGGGGCCAGGACTTCCAGTTTCAGTAATAGGCGATTGTCCGGTATATGCAAGGCCGTTATATGCGACGTTTACTGTAGTTTTTTATATGTGTAGAAAACAATTGGTCGCATTCTAAGCTTTTTACCAAGAGCTCCACCGAGACCAGCGGTATAAACAAATGAATCCTTCAGTGTGATATTGAAATAATTTGGTGGCACCACTTCCTTCACCACTGCTGCTGCCTTTTTCTCTGGAGGCGGGGCACTGAGCTCGGCTGGGGGTGGCTGAGGGTAGTTCATCTTGCCCTGAAAGTGACAATGTTGGAAGAGAACTTTAACGTACAAATTCAGTGGCTTGTGGACCTTTCATCCCTGTCCCTGCCCCACAACTTTTGCAACCAAGAAAATTTCCTCCCCAAGGACGTTCCATCATTCCTGGATGTTTCATCCCCCTACCTTAGGACTTTCTGTCCCCGGACATTTTGTCCCAACACGTTTTTTTGTGCTTTTGGAAATACCATAGTCACAAAATCTTCACATAACACATCTAATCTTGATTCATGATCCCTAACAGTTTCATTCTATGTCGAACATAGCTATGATAGACATGAGTGGTGTTTACACCTGAGGAAATTGCCGGACCTGACCCGGCTCTGATCCACCTTTTTTGCGTTTACACCTATGAAAATCGGATCCGGGTTAAAAACTGCTGGACTAAATTAGTTCGCTTTCGATCGGCGGGTCTTATCCGGGTTATACTTTAGCCCGGCAATTTCATAGGTGTGGACAGAAAAACGCCGGGCTAAAACGTTTACTGAGCCCACCGACAGGTGTCGGTCTGCTAAAATTGAATGGGTAGTGTGTCTATTAATAGCATGGCCAGCGTTCAATATCGTAAGACGAATAATAGGTGTGGACAGAAAACGCAATGGATCCAGGTTGAATTCGAACCCGGGCCTGGAAAAATTGCTTAGGTGTAAACACAGCTATGATAGAGGGCAGCATAATGAACCCAGGCCCTTTATGTGACCCGTCACCATAAAACGAGTACTAAGTTGCTCTGAAATTGGCAGGTTGAGACCATCATTTTGTCAATTTCAGTAGGCCGAGGCGTATTGTCTGTCTTTCATAAAATCTGGGTGATTACATTTCTTCCTTTATCTCCTGGAGTTATTTTGGTTCATCCTGGTTCACGTCTTGCACCTGATCACATCTTAATACCTGATTTGATTTGACGGGTCACATATAATACAGTAGATGCCTTTTGTGGGGGAAATTGGTTAGGATTGGATATCAGTTTCATTTCAATAGTTTTAACCACAAGTGACACCTACTGAGGCAGGGGTACCCGCTGCCTCACTCCCTCAAGGTAATATTCATGAAGCTGGCTAACACAATTCACCTACCTCATTCAAAATATTTGAGCATCGAACAACATCATCTTCAAAATCAAGATAATAGTGATTTTCTTTCCCTGTAAACAGAAGAAAAAAAGTCATGATATGAATCTGTTCCCCAATATTGTCTATAGTGCCAATCATGCCTTACTTGGTACTTGGCTCAAATTAATATTTTAATAATGACTTAAAATGTACATTTCAAGATTCAAGGGGAACGAAGCAGAACATTCACTCACCAAATGACAAAAGCATCTTAGACACATTATTGCCATACAAGGTACTGGCTGTAGTTGGCAATCTGCTGGGGAAGTCTGTGTAACCGATATGTACAACGTCTTTATACTTGTATAATTCACCAGGTTTTGTCGTTTCAAAATTACCGCCAGCCTCGGCAGCAAGATCAACAACAACAGAACCTGCTTTCATTGATTCAATCATTTCCTGCAAAAAAAACAAAACAACGTTACTCAACTTTCTTCATGTACAGTCATTTGCAAAAGTTCAAGACCACTTCCATTTTGTTGGGTTTTGTTTTTAACCTGTTAACTGTGTAATTTTTTAAGCCCTAATTTTTCTTTCTAAAAAAATTACGCCGAAAAAAGTATTTGACACAAGGTTCAAGACGTAATATTACGTCCTACCCACTGTGAAGCGCCATTTCCTTGCAAGGTGTTCAATTAGGCCCAAGGCAAGCTACGATCCTCATGTGTTTTTGTGGATTCCCCAGATTTTGTCATGACATAGTATGACGTCCTACGCAGTTAACGGGTTATGGTTACGTGACAGTGACTGGTGGACCATACCTTACTGATAAGTTTAGGAGCAGGTTTCCCCGGAATCAATGCTGTTGAAATAATGATGTCGACTTCTTTAGCTTGCTTTGCAAACAGTGCCATTTCTGCTTCAATGAATTCCTTTGACATGGTCTTGGCATAACCTCCAGCGCCCTCACCAGATTCCTGCACAATAAACATTATTATAATTATAAACAACAATTTTCTGAGAAAAGTATTAATACAATGCACAGCAATTTTCACATCATTTGAGGGATAGTCATAAGCTGCGTTCACACTAGCAGTTTAATCCGGACTTAAACCGTACTAACGCCTTGATTCGGAATAAGAGGTCACACTAGAAACCCTTTAGTTCGGATTAGATCCGCACTAACAAGTACGGTTGTTAATCCGTGCTAGCCTAGTGCGCACCAACTAATCCGCAGTAACTTTGTAGTCTGAACAGTTTAATCCGAATCAACGAAGTTGGGTCAGTGGTTACCTGTTTGCCCTTTAGTTAATATTGCTGTTCATAGACGGCGCAGTTTAGTTGGGATTATGGTCTGAATCGGATTGTAACGCTAGTGTGAACTGACGGTTTTTAATGCGCACTGACTAAACCGAATTCCGGAAGGCGGACTACGGAGTTCGGTTTAAATCCGTATTGTGTGTGAACGTAGCATTAATNAATACACGTGCTCTACGATATGTACGCCTTCCCATTGGTTCACAGATTCAGTGGCATCTAAAACGTGGCAGGATTTAGACGGAACACCGAGCTGCATCACCGCCTTTCTCGTAAAATAGTTCCAAGAATAATAGCTCATTCTAGCGAGATTTTTTGCTGTTTTCCACAACTTTTCAACTGTGTGACTTTGTTTTACGTCTACCTAAATACTGTTGCCAATATTTTGGTATAAAATTGGCGAATAAAAGTTTTTAACAAGATTCTTGTCAAACCGGAGAAGTATTGGTTCCAGAGACGTTAGTGGAGCCATCATAAAATGCGGAACGGAACTAACGGCGATTGGAACGAGATTGGGAGGATTGACCGGCACGGCGACCAATCAGATAGAAGATGTGGGCCACGTGCACCACAGTTGATTGGGTTGGTAATAAAATAGCGATTTGTGAGCGAAACGCAATGCAGCTGACGGGCAGTCCGTTCATTCCTTAGGGCAAGCAAAAAAAATCTTTAGTTTATCGTCCTCCGCCCGCGCCAATTTTCGGCGCCGTGCCAAATTTATTTTTATTTTTTATCAGTCTGAATTTCACGCCGCGCCGCGTATCACAGCGCCGCCAAGTGGTAGATCTGTAAACAACAGTTTCCAAAGCATTCTCTTCATGCATTTTCAGTGCTTTTGTGACAAAATCCAGTCTTAGATGGTCGGGGTGGTGACATAACATGCTCAGGAGGAGTTGATTTTGTAATTTCTTCGTATCAAAGTAAAATAAAAAATAAAAATAAAAAGTGCCCCCCTTGCCTACTTTCAAGAACCACTCGGACGATAAACTAAAAATTTTTTTTGCTTGCCCTTAGAGGATTATTTTCCAAGGTTTTTCCTAGCATGGATATTCCCATTCCCATTTCGTCGAGTTTTCACTATCTTGACGAATATCTTTCGGTGTCAGATTTGAAGTGCTTCGGAGAAGACACAGGGCCGGATCCAGGATTGACAGGAAGGGCGGGCCCCGCCCTTCCTGTCTATTCCTCCGGTTCCCCATTACCGCCGCAGAATTTGCCCTCTAAAATAAAATAAGACAGATCGGAGAATGCGACAGCATGCATCCGAAAATCAGATTCCGGTGTTTTGCGGTGCGGTTCTGGTTACCAGGGCCAGGGTGCGCGGCCATGGTAAACGTTATTTCAATGAAGCGATCACAAGGAAATCAAGCGGCATGCAGGTTCTCCGGTACGATGTCTGTGTGGGCGCCTCATTGGAATAGCGTTGAAACCATTGCCCGCGCGGAAACCGCACCGCAAAACCCGGGCGCAAAACGCGGCGTACTAGTAATCGGAATCCGGGCATTCTTCCGTTCCGTCTCTAATTTGATGGCAAATCCGTGTTTTCTAACCAACCAGTCTTTTCGCCCCAACACATTGCACTATGGCGGGTACCACGTTAGCCATCACCAGATTATTAGCGCGTTCAGGCGCTGGCCTCAACAAGGCTGCTGCCCCAATCTATGTTAGCACCACACAAAAGAGGCAATGTAAGTTTCTGTCCGAATTCCGCTAAAAATTTGCTGTATTAACTCTGTGAACGATGTCTAAATTCGCTCATACACTGCCATGCCGGCTCAATCCGTATGTAGCCTATGCATGCAGTACACAAATGTACACGGACCGGCTTTATCAACCTCGTCCCCGGGCTGCTGGCCACATATTAACATGTTTAAAGTCCTCTTCCCTGTCTCTGCTTACATGGCTTAGGTTTAGGCCCAGGGTTTTTCTGGGAGGCCTAAGTGTACCAGGGTTAGGCCTAGAATTCCTGATCTGTGCAGAAGAAAGTCCGCAGAAGAGCTTAGAGCACAAAAATTGACACACAAAGTGATAATAGGCCTAGGCCTAATCAAGAAGTCAACTTCCAGAAACTTGCGAATTTTCGACCCCAACCGAACCGGGGTCTTCCTACAGACACTTTTCAGTTGGAGAGACCAGCAAAGACTGAGCTGATGTGCAGAAGAAAGGGTAGTTGATAATGGACTAGCTATAAGGCCTACTTACTTACTAGGCCTAACACCACCCCCCCCCCCCCCCCCCCCCACTTACTTCATAAGTACGGTAGGGGTGGCCCTTTCAATTTTCTGAAAGAAAAACTATAGCGACATCTTGTCCTTCATTTTCTGAGAGACACACGAAAGAAGTGGCCTCAGCATGTCTGTAGACGTAGATAAGCTTTTAGTCTAGGCCTGCTCTGAGCTAATTAGGCCTAATTTGTTTTCAAAAAAATCACTTGAAGATTGTGGTGGAAAGAAAACTGCATGTTTATTGTTACGATGAGATTTGCTTGTTCAGGTGCAATCGACTGGTTGAGATTTCTACTAAATTCTGGCACTGACAAATTTGATGTTACTTTCAAACTGAAGAAAGTCACCTTGCTGTTAGCCTACATTACACACATGACATGTTTGTAGGTCATGTTGGTTGAATAATAATATATCATATCTTACTCTAAAAGACGACTTTTTATTCTTTCAAATTCATTCAGACTGCTGGCTTATTCAGTGATTGTCATCGTATAGCCCTAGATAACCTTCTCCAAAAAACACAAAATCTTGGCATACAAGGAAGTCATTCAAACTCAAGTTATGTATTGAATGAATACTGTTGCCTACTTGTTAATACCAACTGAACACAATGACTTGCTGAGCAAACCAACAAAGGCCTAGTATTGCAAGTTCAGTAAATCTCCTTTGCTTGTGTGACCTACTGCTGTGGGATATTTGAATTTTTATGCTGGATTCCTGTCTGACAATGCCTTGAGCCCATGGCATACCCTGGAATAAACCTAACGAATTAGTGTACTATAACTGTTTCAATGTCACCTTGAGAATACTGATCATTGATTTGCACTCAAGACCAATACATGTATTGATTTGTCGTATAATTGGGTTTTATGGTTTAAGGAGTTCATTCATTTCTCAAACACTGCAGTATTGAGTAAACCCGATGCACGTAATTGTCAAATTTTCTGAATACACCGAATCGGAATGAAGTGATAAATAAAAAGGCAATTTCCAGAGTGTTTGCGAATTTTCAACCCCAACCGGGGTCTTCTTCAGGCTGGAACTTTACAATCCGAAACTCTAGAACAGACTGAGCTGAAACCCAAATGTAGATTAGAAGTATCCCATCCAAACAGGACGTGACAGCAATTAAGGAAAGAAAAGAGTACAAGCCCCAAAAGGTGGTTGCTCAATCGGAATGAAGGCTTTGTTTGAATGAAAATGGACATGATGGAGGGCCCTGATTTGGCAAATTCAGAAAATGTGGCAAATTCAGAAAGTTTGGCAATGGCGGCATAAAGGGCGTATGCAGGGTCCAAGTGAATGATGAAATACAACTGTAGTATTACATGTAGATTCTAGAGAGGTGAGGTAATTAATAATTGGCTGTTGACGGGCAGTTTTCTGAACATACTATTAGCTAAACTGCTGGTATCTGTACCTACAGTACGGGTAGTAATCATTTTGCCAAGAAATCCTTGTACCGTAATACATAAATGATCCTGATCATGTCGGGCCAGAACATAACAAACAACCTGTAGTCGATTGCTTTGTAGACAGAGTGGGCGAAATGGCAGAAGTCATGAATGGAGAAGCTATTATTACTACTACGGTACTCCAGGTGAATTACTCTTGATCACATTCTTCATGTTTGAACCAAGATAGAAACAAAGGTACATGTATGGTGTAGTAAAGAAGTGGGATACAGGAAGTACATGCTGTATGAAAACAAAAGTGGTACCGGTATATATCCATCTGTATAATCTGTATTCAGTATCATTCCCCCCTTTTTTCAGCTAATTCCCTCATATTAATCTGTTGCTATTTGCTTCGAAAATGTTGTCATAAAAATAACCAGCTTTTCTGAGATAAATAGTACCATATTGATTTTGTATCAGAAACCCTGCGATTCTGTACTGTCTTGAACTGAAGTACATGTACCCCGGTAATTCTTTTGAATAGTCATGTTTTCCCATTTCATTTTCCAGTTTCAACTGATAGGCGAATCCATGTTGCCAAACCTGTCGTCGATCTCGATGGAGATGAAATGACCAGGATCATTTGGGAGAAAATCAAAGAAACGGTAAGAATTTGGCAAAAATGGCAAACACAGCAAGGCTCAAAATAAGCGGTATCGCATCGCAATTTGCGACAGAAAAATCAGAAAGTGCGATATGGCCGCGAAGGTACATTTGCAAAATTGCTACACATCGTTTTCAAGTAGAGACAGCTGTGGCTGCCCAGCAGCGGCCGTCGAGGAGTCAGTCAGTACATAGTTCATCGGCAACTAACAACACCAACCAAACCTCGCTTTCATGATTGTTACACATGAGTCACAGTATGTTCGCCATGCATGAGTGAGTGTTGTTGTGTGCGAGGTTGACATCAACAGCCATGCAAGATGGCTTCCGCTGTTGAACATGTTGAATGGACAAAAAAGTTGCTACACAAAGTACCAAAATTGCGAATCAAGTGGAACCCTTGATTGGCAATTTTGCTACACAAGTAAAAAAAGTTATTTTGAGCCTTGCACAGGTTATACGATCAGCCTTTTTTGCAACGGCCAGTACTATTACTATAGTCTCCAACTTAAAGTCATTGAAAAGTTCGAGTCATGCCAATACTAGATTTACATAACATCAGCTATGCTGAACTCTGTGTTATTATTTATCAGTTGAAGTGGTTTTAAAAGAGCTTCAAAATGTCTCCCTAATCAGCTGAGAAGTGCAGTTTTGACCTGTCCTGTAATAAATTAGATAATAATTTTTGTTTGACACACTTTTTTGTGGGTCAGTCCCAAGATGAACTGACCATCAAACTTGACAATCTTTGTTTCCCACTTCTAGTTACGTGTCTGTCAACATATTCTAATTATGGCTGTGTAGTGAAATAATCAAAGGGCACGACATTCATCAATCAGTTTACTTCACTATGGAAAATTGTGCCCATGCCATTAGGCCACGAGAATGAAAGTTCCTGTTTTGCGTCCGGGCAAAAATGAAAACTGATTTTGAGGCTTTTTTTCATTATTCATTATTTTATTTCTACAAGCAACAAGAGCTTTCCAAGTCATCAAAACATCTTAGATCATGACACTTTTCATTCATTTACTAGTATCTTGAGTAGTAAATGAATGAAAGCATGACAAGGTCTTCGTAGCCAGCTCGCTGGTGACGGCCGACACTACTGAAGGTGAGGCACAAGATGGGTTTACTGTGCAGATTTGACGATATGGATGCTTGGGAATAGAGCATTTGTTGTGTTTTGGGGGGGATTTTTTTTGGAATAATGAAATTTGAAATAATGAACTTTATTGGGGGGCGTTGTCGGGACATGCGGGCGGTGGACGCAAAACAGGAACTTTCATTCTCATGGCCTTATGAAGTTAGTGCATGTAGAACATGATGCCATGGCTATATCATGACGTCATGGACCGAAATTCCAGTCTATCATCAAAAATAGATTGACTGTTATCTGTTTTTGCTATCGTGTTGAGTGTATGTAGTGAACTAGTAAATATATCAACAACGTCGATTTTTCCAGTTGATTTTCCCCTACCTAAAAGTTGAAGCCCTCTACTACGATTTGGGCCTTCCATACCGTGATCAGACCAATGATCAGGTCACATTCGACGCAGCTGAAGCCATCAAGAAGCACAATGTCGGAATTAAGTGCGCCACAATCACGCCTGATGAGGCCCGTGTTGAAGGTAAGTTGAAGCCTGAGTCGGAGTTGGAAATGTGCTAAACCTTGCTATTTTCAGTCTCTCTCCAGTGTTCTCCACTGGTTTTGGTCTAAGTAAGAGGGGCGGCGGTGGGCCTGGTCCGAAGGAACCGCGTGAGGAGCCAAAAGCGCCTTCTGGCGGGGGGTCTGGGGCCCTCCCCCAGCGAAATCTGGATTTTAGGTGCTCTGAGATGCGTTTTCTGAGCATCTGAGATGCATAATTGAGCGATCTAATTCATAAATATTAGGACGCCCGACGGACGAATTTTTAAGAGGGGCGGATTTTGCCGTCGGCATTTTTAAGAGGGGCGGGCCGCCCTTTATTTAACCGGTGTGGAGAACACTGCTCTCATACAATCATATTGCTGACTCGAGTCCCAAGGCCTTTTTAAAAGGTCTCGCAAGTAGATTTTTGATGTGGAAAAATTTCCCCCAACAAGGGTTTGGGGAACAAGATTAAAATTTCATTCTCTTCTTCAGAGTTCAAACTCAAGCAAATGTGGCTCAGTCCCAATGGAACTATCAGGAACATCCTCGGTGGTACCGTCTTCCGTGAGCCAATCATATGCAAGAACATCCCCCGTCTAGTACCTGGTTGGACCGATGCAATCGCCATCGGCCGTCATGCCCACGGCGATCAGGTGAGTGATACATTACTTAGTTTATTGCTTCGAGTTCTCCCAAATGAACATTACGGCTGACAAGCTATGTCTGGTAGAATGTCCCCCTGAGGAGCCTGATAGCCTAGTGGTTATCATGTGCCCTTAGCTGTGGCAGGTCCCGGGTTCGAATCCAGCCCGGGCCATATGGGACTTCATTCATTCCCGGCTCTTCACGTCCGCCGCAGGGACTAGGGAGCCACGGTGGTATAGTGGTTTGGGTGTCCGACTAGCGGTGAGAGGATCCCGGGTTGGAATCCCGCTGCTGGCGTGAGACTTTGGGCAGGTCTCTTTGCCTTACTGGCCTCTCTCCACCCAGGTGTATAAATGGGTACCGGTCGGAAATATGTCGGAATTAAGTGCGCCACAATCACGCCTGATGAGGCCCGTGTTGAAGGTAAGTTGAAGCCTGAGTCGGAGTTGGAAATGTGCTAAACCTCACTATTTTCAGTCTCTCTGATACAATCATATTGCTGACTCGAGTCCCAAGGCCTTTTTAAAAGGTCTCGCAAGTAAATTTTTGATGTGGAAAAATTTCCCCCAACAAAGTTTTTGGGAACAAGATTAAAATTTCATTCTCTTCTTCAGAATTCAAACTCAAGCAAATGTGGCTCAGTCCCAATGGAACTATCAGGAACATCCTCGGTGGTACCGTCTTCCGTGAGCCAATCATATGCAAGAACATCCCCCGTCTAGTACCTGGTTGGACCGATGCAATCGCCATCGGCCGTCATGCCCACGGCGATCAGGTGAGTGATACTTGGTTTATTGCTTTGAGTTCTCCCAAATGTACATTACGGCTGACAATCTATGTCTGGTAGAATGTCCCCCTGAGGAGCCTGATAGCCTAGTGGTTATCACGTGGCCTTAGCTGTGGCAGGTTCCGGGTTCGAATCCAGCCCGGGCCATATGGGACTTCATTCATTCCCGGCTCTTCACGTCCGCCGCAGGGACTAGGGAGCCACGGTGGTATAGTGGTTCGGGTGTCCGACTAGCGGTGAGAGGATCCCGGGTTGGAATCCCGCTGCTGGCGTGAGACTTTGGGCAGGTCTCTTTGCCTTACTGGCCTCTCTCCACCCAGGTGTATAAATGGGTACTGGTCGGAAATGCTCGGATTGTAGCGCTGAATGAGCAGCTCATCTGAGTTCTACTGAAAGGTTTCAGGATAGACTGGGGTTAAAGTGTAAAGTCGGATGACACCTCTACCATTGTTGATATCAGAATATAAACCCAAACTTTAACTTTTAACAGTAAGCCGTGGTGCCTTGTATCTTGTTTCTTTGCAAGGGCAAGTAAAACAAAGACCCATCCAAGTGAGGAACATGAGTAGCTTGAGATGGCCTCTTCGTACTTACCAGGGCCAATAATGCTATGGCTTCAGCCCTGGTGGAAAATCAAATACAAATACAAAATACAAATGTCCCCTTTATTTTGAGTCACTGTAATGTGTACCTATACGCTTTCTCTCAATTCGCAGTACAAAGCGACAGATTTTGTCGCAGAAGGCCCAGGAGTGTTTGAAATAGTGTGGACACCAAGAGGTGGCGCTGAACAGAGGACGACCGTGTTCGACTTCAAAGATGGCGGCGGTGTCGGCATTGGCATGTACAATACAGAGGAGGTAAGTTAGTTGTGTCCATCGTGTGGAGCTTATAGAGATGACGTCATCGCAGAAAAATCTGCCATCGTGAAGTCAAACTGACGTCAAATTATGTTGTAGACCAACGTCATGTGGACTTTGTCGTCAGCGCAAGTGGAGTGTCACATTTGGCTAAGGTTCCAACTACCAGACCTGGCTCTACTATTTGGCTGCTAACTGATGCTTATACTTTGTTTTCTTCAGTCCATCCGAGGCTTCGCACACAGCTGTTTCCAATACGCCATAAAGAAAAAATGGCCGCTCTACATGAGCACCAAGAACACCATCTTAAAACGCTACGACGGCCGCTTCAAGGACATTTTCGAGGAGATCTTCCCGCAATATAAGGCCGAGTTTGACAAAGCTGGTATTTGGTACGAGCATCGCCTAATCGATGATATGGTCGCCCAAGCGTTGAAATCGGCGGGAGGGTTCGTCTGGGCGTGTAAGAACTATGACGGTGATGTGCAATCTGACGTGGTTGCTCAGGGTTACGGATCTCTTGGGATGATGACATCGGTGCTGGTCGTTCCTGACGGAAAGACAATCGAAGCTGAGGCTGCCCACGGAACTGTCACGAGGCATTATAGAGAACATCAGAAGGTGAGAAGGTGTATCTTAGGGATCGTCTCCAAAATACAAACGCGTGGAATTCGTTTAAACGAATTTAAAACGACTTTTCATAAACGAAATTGAAACGAAAAAATTCGTTTGAGAACTGCTTGAAAAACGTTTGACATGGCCCGCATTTTCGTTGCAATTTCGAACGAAATATTCGTTTGATTTCTTCAGAGAAACGTTTTAGAATTTTGTCGAGCGAGACAAACGTTCCAATGCGTTTCAAACGAACAACGTTTTCTTCCAAGCACAAGAAACGAAAACATTTTGCATTCGGATCGGCACTAAAAACGTTTGAATTTCATTCAGTGCATGAAACGTTTCATTTTCGTTGGGAACAAAAATGTTTGCACTTCGTTGCGGAATTCGTTTGGTACTTTCCGNTATAGGTAATTGTTTTAAGCTAAAATGTGTCGTCTGCTAGACAGGAAGCTCTTACAATGCGTATCCTCAGATTTGAGTCACCACACTGATTGTTGTTATTCACTGGTTACTGACACAGCCC
Source organism: Notospermus geniculatus (assembly GCA_002633025.1). Lineage (NCBI taxonomy): Eukaryota > Metazoa > Nemertea > Pilidiophora > Heteronemertea > Lineidae > Notospermus > Notospermus geniculatus. The sequence goes on along the minus strand of NMRB01001136.1, from coordinate 40,357 downwards.
ATCATTTTGTAGCTGGGTCTTCGTTTTATAGTAGTGGGGATCTTCGTTAAATAGTTGGGTCTTCGTTTTATAGATGTGGGGATCTTCGTTTTATAGTTGGGTCTTCGTTTTATAGTAGTGGGGATCTTCGTTTTATGGTTGGGTCTTCGTTTTATAGTAGTGGAGATCTTCGTTTTATAGTTCAGGGTCTTCCATCTTCAGTCTTGAGTCTTCGGTTTATGGACACCCTGTTTGGTATCGCTGTTAAAGGTTCCCATCAATGTCCCACTACAAACAGTTCACATCACAGAAACACTTAGGGCCGATTTAATAAACGATAGTTAACCACTGGTTATGCTTAGTCAATGGTTAACCAGTGGTTTAGAAATGTTGAATTTTATAAACAGTAGTCAGCCAGTGGCTTTCCTAACCGATGGTTTGTTAGACATCGGTCGATTTCATCAAACGGCGTTCAACAAAGCCGTTGGCTAACCATTGCTCAACATTTTAGGCTGACAAAAGATTAGTTAACCCTGTTCGGAGACAGGGTTAGCCAATGGTTTGCTGGTGGAGCGCTGCCTGTTCATTGTACTGACGGAGCATATTCGGCGTCATTTGCTGTCTGAAGGTTGAAGAGCATGG
>NMRB01001136.1:5930-23649 GCA_002633025.1 Notospermus geniculatus | reverse complement strand
ATCTGCTCCAAAGTATCATGAAGATCCAACGCTTTCTCTTCGCCGACTTCTGAGAACTTCTGCCTCATGCTGTACGACAAATTCTTGTGCTTGTTACTCGGTAACGATGCCTGATATTCAATAAGTGCCGGCGAGCTTTTAGGACGGATCATACCGCTTGATACGGCTCTCGATGTCGTGGAGACAGGCCGATGTTCTGATTGTCCAGGAAATTCTGACTTACTCTGAAAGAAGAAAAGGTTTTTTGTAAAGAGGCATTTTTGCTACTGGTATGCAGCGTTGTCGCTAAGGATTTGGCCAGACGGGTATCGTTAATCAACAGCCGGTAAGACCGGCCTGGTGGGCGAAGCCCGCCCCAATGAGCGCCGGAGGCGCGATGTGTCTTCCGGAAAACGGGGGTCTGGGGGTCCTCCCCGGGAATTTTTTTCCCCAGAAGCCCTGAGATGCGATTTCCTGGCACCTGAGGAAGGATTTCAGCACACCGGCCACCTCAATTTTTCCGTCTTTTTGTGTACACACGCATCAATTAGGTGCGATATGGGGAGCAATATCAAGTATGGAACACCACACGTCGGCCATTTAAGCAGAAAACGTTGAATTGAATAACACTACACCAAGTGGGACTTTCAGATCAATAGAATACAACCAGTTTTGTTTACTCTGAAAACTTTTTTTGGTTCAGCTATTTTTTTTCAGCCGGGTAGACAGATGTTATCAGCCGGGTATTTTACCCGGCTCTCGGCTATTAACGACAACGCTGGGTATGGTAGAATGACGATCTCTGCAGCTTCACTCCCACTGGCAGGTAATAGGCTATCAAGAATCTTCGATAGCCTAATGTTTATTACGTCCGCTCAGGTCCCAGGTTCAAATCCAGCCTGGGCCATATGGGATAAATCATCCCTGGCTCGTCACGTCTGTCACATGGGACAGTAAAGCCATGATGCCTTGCACCCTTTGCCTTTGCAAGGACAAGTAAAAGATCCCATCCAAGTGAGGAACATGAGCAGCTTGAGATGGCCACCTCCACTTACCAGGGCCAATAATGCTATGGCTTCACTCCTGACGGAAAAATCTAATACAATATACTGGCAGGCGACAATTTACAACCACTGGCCAAGGGGCCTGAAGCAACTGCCAACTTTGTTGTCAAGTTGAACGATCTACGGTAAAGTATATACAGAGAGTCCATGCCAATACCGTAGGCCTATTCCTAATCTGGGTGTACAATCTAACAAGCCCCGTACATTTTGTGGGCCCGTAACAGGGGTTACGACTGAACTGGGTCACCATTCATAGCCAATAACCATCCATACATACAATCCATTGTCAAGATTAGGATTTAAAATTCACTTACAAATGTTGGCGTTTCTGTCGATTTCTTTGGTTTTCTCATTTTAACTCGGGTTTTTGCACTTGATTGTGGCGTTGCATCATTCACCGTGGACAGAGTCATCTCTGGAACGGCTGATTGAGCAGGGGCCTCGGTTCCTTCCTCACGTCTCAATGAAGCATAATATTCATCGAGAAATCGAAACAAACCTGAAATCAAAGTGTTGCTAAGAATTAGGAGTGAACACCACTTCGCGAATTCAACATCTTCTTCGGCGTTCTCTCGGGCAGACCTCTCTACACGTAGATGTCCTGGGACTTCTATCGAGATCGGTAGCCCTGATGAGCGTGTTATGCGTGCCACTATGGTTAGGCGCCAGATGGGTTTTCTGGCCTAGCGACACCGACTTCCGGCCAGCTATTTTAGAGTCCTCTACAGGCTACCCTATCAGCTTCACCTGTGTGGGGTCTTTTACTTGCCCTTGCATAGACACAGGGTACAACGAACCTCGGTTTAACGTCTCATTCGAAGGACGAAGTAAAGAGCCAGGATTATTAATCCGAGTCAGGCCTGGGATTTGAACCTGGGACCTCCTGCATACTAAGCGGCTGCACTAGGCCAGTGTGGCTCTTCTTTCTTTACATTACATTTACATCACCATTGAGCAGCAGACCTAGTAATATACCCCGATATTTCGCATTCTATCGGGGTACAGATAAGGAGGAAGTTACGTAATCCAGGCAGATTAATGCCTCTGACTAAAGTAAGAAAATCCAACACAAAGATGTGTGCAGTGTTTGTGAGTGTCACCAGCGGATGTTAAATTTGATGGTATATCAAATATGTGTTCGAATTTTTCAAATCGAGCAGAAAATAATGATTTTATGAGCCATTTTTCTCGTGGGCTTGAGGGCCAGATACACTAGTGGGCTTTTCCAATTACCTGTTCACCCCCGCTGCTGATTACCTATTTATAGTACTTTGTTTCCCATATCACCATCCAACAGATGGTGGGAGGGCAATAAACAGAACAGCCAGGTATGGCTAAAAATACAGCTCTGGTGTCTGGACACCTGGTGTTACGGGTCTTGGCATTTCTGGATCAAAATCACAGTGGGCTTGTTCAGCTAATGTATAACAAAACAGATTTACAAGTCGCAGACATTTTGTGACCTGACTCGAGCAAAACCTGAAGCTTGTTGCAATGGCGGAAAGAGTTTACAGTGCAGGTCATAATTGACATCCCTAAATTCGCATAAGTCACTCGTAACCTACGCAACAACTCACAAGCTATGTTATGCTTAACTTACGAGGTGAGTTACGCGAATTTCGCTAGCTACGCAGTGATTTACGAGGCGAGTTATGCGATTTTGGCGAGTTACGCGAAACCAAAGCCGTAAGTTACGCGTAAGTTATGCGTAACTTACGAACTTACGCGAAGCTGTAGGGATGTCAATTGTGACCTGTACTGTAGGCCTTAAAACACAATAGCTGAAATGAGTCGATGAGGTCTAGTAAACCATACTTTTATTTTGATGACTGTCATCCTCTTCAACTTTCTCCTCCTGCAGTTTCTCCAGGACCAGCGACGGTTTTTCCACGGCAGCCTCCTCATCCTCACGTATCGTGTTAAAATTCGGCGATTTCTGCCCGTCTGCCGTCCCGGCATTCAACTGCGTTATACTGCTATTGGGACTGGAGCTGCCGGTGAGAGAGTTCCGGGCGGAACTTTGCGGTACCAGGCCCCTCGCTCCAAGACTACGTTTGGCACGCCCAGCAAAACGTTTCGTCGCCTGTGGACGTATGAAATATTGACTTTCAATACAAATTCACATGAAAAGTGTGAAAACGAAAAATTGAATCTTGTCACACACTACGATATTTCTTCGGAAGTTCTTCCTGAAAAAATATTTCTTAGGAGGCATACGAACATCTAAATAGACCTTGTGCAGATGACGTCATCACAGAATGAAATGGTCCATGGACCATGTGCTCACTGGGTTGGACATAATAGTCTAATGACAGAGGGAGGTACATATCAGTTATGAGCAATCTGGGTCAAGTCATTCCCAGAAAAGACTTTGATGATTTTGGGGTTATGCCACCTGGCGGCCATATTAGATGTCCGATCGGGCTGCAACTTCACATGTACATAAAGGTCATCTGCAGGGGACCACATAGCACATTGGAGCGCTTTGGGTCAAGTCGTTCCTGAGTTACAGCACTTTGATGATTTTCGAGTTACGCCACCTGGCGGCCATATTGGATGTCCGATCGGGCCGAAACTTCACATGGACATAAAGGTCATCTGCAGGGGGCCACATAGCACATTGGAGCGCTTTGGGTTAAGGCATTCCCGAGTTACAGCACTTTGATGATTTCCGGCTTACGCCACCTGGCGGCCATATTGGATGTCCGATCGGGCCGAAACTTCACATGGACATAAAGGTCATCTGCAGGGGGCCACATAGCACATTGGAGCGCTTTGGGTTAAGGCGTTCCTGAGTTACAGCACTTTGATGATTTTTGGGTTACGCCACCTGGTGGCCATGTTTGAAGTCAAATCAGGCCGAAATTTGACATGCATGTAAAGGTCATCTAGATGGAGGTAAATATCAAATTTGAGCACTCTGCGTCAAGCCGTTCCTGAGTAATAGCACTTACTTGATTTTCAGGTTACGCCACCTGGCGGCCATATTGGATGTCGAATCGGGCCGAAACTTGGTATTTTTTAAGGTACCCCTCCAATGCATGTTTATGCAAGATATGAAGTTGCTCGGTGAAATAATGACAAACTGTGGCAGGTTCGTCACTTTTGTCGAACTTTGACCTCTGTGACCTTGAAAAGTAGGTCAAATCAAAAACCCGTTATATATGTTATGTATCCTTATTAGCTACACCTATGATAAAAATTTGAAGATGATCTAGTCATTAGTTCAGGAGTTATTGTACTTTTTGTGTTTTTGGTTTCCGCCACCTGGTGGCCAAACTGAGAGTCGAATCGGACCGAAACTTGGTGTCGTGGGTCATCTGACCTAGGGGTATATATGTACCAAGTTTCAGATCAATAGCTCCAGCGGTTACGAAACGTGCCCTGCTAACGGACAACGACGACGACGACGACAACGGACGACGACGACAGACGACGACGGACGCTGCACCATCGTAATAGCTCACCCCAGTGAGCTAAAAATCTGCCATCTTGACGGTCAAATTGATATCAAATGACGTCGGAGACCCACATGGTGCAGTTTGTCGTCAGCACAAGTGGAGTGTGTGCGTTTTCAACCATGACGCGATCTACACGTGGTGCACTTTGTGGTCGACGTCAGCATGGTGGACCACCGGTCAAAAGTGACATCATAATGACCAACTGTCCATTGTTCTGCATTGTTTTGTTCACCAATATAAAGGAAACTGAATTGTTCTGCATTGTCTTGTTCACCAATATAAAGGAAACCGAATTGTTCTGCATTGTCTTGTTCACCAATACAAAGGAAATTGAATTGGTCTGCATTGTTTTGTTCACCAATACAAAGGAAATTGAATTGTTCTGCATTGTTTATTCACCAATATAAAGGAAACTGAATTGTTCTGCATTGTCTTGTTTACCAATACAAAGGAAATTGAATGGTTCTGCATTGTTTTGTTCACCAATATAAAGGAAACTGAATTTTTCTGCATTGTCTTGTTCACCAATACAAAGGAAATTGAATTGTTCTGCATTGTTTTCTTCACCAATACAAAGGAAATAATACAAAGGAAATTGAATTATTCTGCATTGTCTTGTTCACCAATACAAAGGAAATTGAATTATTCTGCATTGTTTTCTTCACCAGTACAAAGGAAACTGAATTGTTCTGCATTGTCTTGTTCACCAATACAAAGGAAATTGAATTGTTCTGCATTGTTTTGTTCACCAATACAAAGGAAATTGAATTGTTCTACTGATACATTGTTTTGTCTGCCAATATACATGTACCCGGTAAATGTATGTATGTACATGTATCTGAAAGCGGACAAAAAGGGCGGAGCCACGGTCAGGTTGGAAGGGGGAGAGGGAAAAGCTGTAAAAAAATTAAATGTTAAAAATATTAACCAAAGCTGCCAGCTAGGCAACTTTATTGGTCTTACACGGCACTGTTACAATGCAAAACGTCCTCTTTTGATGAAAGCCATTGTTATTTTGCAAAAAAATTATTTTTTACATTTTTTTCTGTTTTAATTGAAAAGAAGCAGCAAAGTTATTGGGCATTTAGTGTAAACATGTAACTTGCCACCAATGAAGTATAAAATGTAATGCAAAGTCACAGATTCCAGTGATATGAAAATTCATTTAGAGTTCACGTCACTACATGTATATGACGATCATCCCAACACTTGAAAAATAGTTTTCGACTCTCAAGCCACATAAATTGGCTGCATGTATTCTGCATGGCCTTTGCCAAATATTTCGCTCTCTCTTGGGGCTCTCTCACCACAAATATTTACCTAATGGTGAGTGGTGAGTTCCTTATAGCGCTTCATAGCGTATTACGCTCCCTAAGCGCTTCACACATTATTACCCCAGCCTATGATTCAGAAACCTTTCTGTAGAAATCAAAAGGCAGCCACAATATAGTGCACACGATGGACATTTCAAGCCAGTTGAGAGTTACAGAGTGGCACCGCCGGGGATCGAACCGGCGACCTTCTGATCACGAGTCCACAGCCCTAACCATTATGCCACCTACAACCACTGCTGCCATGCACGGCCATTCAAACTTTTAAGCACAATACTGAGTCGAAAACCATGAGATCCAACTTGTTCATCTATTTTTCGTTCTTTTGACAAAACAGGGGAATTTATAGGCGATGTAGGAAACCGGAGCCCGGTGCCCCAGAGGAATTCTAAGCTGTCCACAGATTTGCCCTCCCCATCACTGACACATGAGCACCAGGTCCATCGGGAATGGATCCAGGACCTCTCAAAGATGACAGGCACAAGATCCGTCAGCGTCTGAACTTATGTACAGTGAAAATGTATCATTGGAAGCTGTGACTCTGACAAACCTGTAATATAACATGATTACCGGGTATGTACAGCGGGATTCAAGAAGCTATAAGAGTTTAGAGGCGCAGATCAAACTTGGAATATTTCAGCTTAATGTACTCACAGCTAAGACGCCCCAAAAGCCCTTGAAATAAGAACAGGCAAGAAAGATAGAGCAATGAAGGCAACTTGAGAAGCAGACCGCACCGGTTTATGTCTACCGAAAGATGTGGTGGTTTATGTCTACTGAAAGATATGGCAGTTTATGTCTAACTGAAAGATATGGTGGTTTATGTCTACTGAAAGATATGGCAGTTTATGTCTACTGAAAGATATGGTGTTATAAGTTATGTCCACCATAAACGTACAGGCCTAGGTACCGGCCTTGAAAACTGCCACGGATTCAGCAGCACTAGTCAGGGGCCTATAGAACATTCCCTGAACCAAACTGGAATAAATTTTACGAATGGTTGACTTGTTGGGGTAACTGGTTAAAAATTTTTTACAAATGGTTGACTTGTTAGATATAAATGGTCAACAAATTTTTACAAATGTTGGGGTAACTGGTCAACAACTTGATGGGGTAACTGGTAAAAAGTTTTTTACAAATGGTTGACTTGTTGGGGTAACTGGTAAAAAATGTTACAAAATGGTTCACTTGTTGGGGTAACTCGTCCAAAATATTTTACAAAATGGTTGACTTGTTGGGGTAACTGGTCAAAAATGTTGCAGAAGATGAACAGTGAAAAAACAGCAAAAATCAAGCAGTCATTATAAATTGGGAATCTGCCACTTGACTGGGGACCAAAATATTTATATACAAACAGAGCGTTTATCATAACCAGTTGCTGAAATACTTGGTTGTCATGGTTTACATGTCATCAGACACACGCACGCATGCATGCACAACCCACACGTGCAATGTTCAGTACACACCAATGTTATGTGCAAAATTCCTTTGCATTTGGTGACATGCACTCAAACAAGTTAAAAGTGCCATGAGAAAATAGAGACAAATAGAGTGACTGACATATCCCCACTGATGATCAGGGGAGCATGGCCCACTGAAGGAACAGCCGTACTCTACACTACAGCATACTTAGTAGTAGTAAAATGTACAGCTATTTACTTCTACTGACCCTGCTCCCACTGCTAATGAGTGGACAACCTTTTACGATTAGGGCAGAGGTTAGGTCATAATTTCATCGGGCAGGGTGCAAATATAAGGAAGGGGGCAGGATTACAACTGCAGAAGATTCATAACCACTTCACTGCTGGCTATATTTTGATGTTTTGATATAGAGTGCCATGATCTGGTAAACCGGGACAATGACATCACTGCCACGACATAGAGAACATTTTTTCCCATTAACAAGAATCATGACATCACTTGTAAAATAGAACCTTTGGCCCTCTGCGTCGTGACGCACTGTCCTAGACCCTCAGTGTACCGGGAGTTGGCATTGAAGAGGTTAAGCACTCAGGGAGCATTTTAAGAACTTCAAACCAACCAGATATGATATCGACTGAATTATTAGACAACCACACGATCCTCCCACAGCAGGGGTTTTTACCTCGCTCCTCTTCATACACTCACAGAGGAACAAGACCAAAGCCCTGCTGTGGGAGGATGGTCATTACTGGTATATCATCACTCATTGAACCACTCCAAACTAACCGGCATTGATATTGACGATCCTCTTTTAATCTGACAAAAGGAATTATCAGATGGATACTTAGAAACAATACATTTTTTAACCCCTCAACTGTGGAATTTTTTGAAGTTCTAATTTTTTTTCTTTAAAAAAATTGTGAAAAAATGGCATTTGACACACAAGGCTCCAGGCGTGATATATAACATCCTACGCACTGTGACGCGCCATTTCTTTGCAAGGCATACTATTACGCCTTACGCAAGTAACGATCCTCAGGTGTTTGTGGGGATTCCGTAATGACGTAATATGACGTCAAGCACCTAGTTAACGGGTTAATGAAGAATCTGGGTTTTTTGTTCTTATGGGACAAGTACAGCTACACTCGTGAAACAGCAATGAGAAACCCACACAAGTTTTTATCCCGATAGGTCAGAGCTGCGAGCAGTGCAAGTGAACCGAACACATCAAAAACAGCAAAGGCATGCAATGATGTTGTGTCAAGATGTCGTTGACACAGTGCGACAGGGACAAATTGTCAAGAAAAAAAAGGTACAATCTCCCGCAGCGTCTCCCAGTAGGCCTAGCAGTAGTTCAGCAGGTTCTTCATTTTAAGCTCCAAGGACACTTGATCTGATGTCAGTTGGTGCAACTGGGCAAAATAAGAAGACCAGTGCATCAGTAACATTTTGGTGCATGTGTATGAAAGTGCAATTACCGGTATCCATTTGTGTGATCAGTGACATTTTAAGGGACCGGTATTACGGTAATATAGTAAAGAATTTCTGGAAAGGCTGCCCAAGAAAATGGGTTGTCTTTAGTCTCCTCTTGAAGACAGAGATGCTGGACCACACAATCATCTAGGAGGTCTGTTCCAGAGTCTTCGAGCAGTGCGCAACAAGCCCCTGTCTCCAATTGAGGCTGACCAGCTTCCAGGCCCTCTCCACAGCTTTTCCGAAAGGTACATTAGTTTGCATTAAGGCCTGTTTCCACGACAGCGATTTCTGCCATGTTTTGCGGTGAGTGGTGCACTTTTCAAATTGCGTTCGGAGAGACTTTCGATGGTTTGGCAAATTATGTTGCATGTTAATTGGGAACCTAGTACTTGTGAAAACTGCACCATTCACCACAAACCCCGACAGGAAATGCTATAATGAAACAGGGGCCCGTTTCATAAAGTGACTTTAAACTAATGGTACCATTAACCAAATGGAAAACGCATTGAATTAATAGTACCATTAGCTTAATTCACTTTATGAAACAGGCCCCAGGTCTTTAGAGAGTAATTCCAACAGACATGAGTTTTGATATGACTGACAGCGTGTCCTCCACCAATTTGCTCAAGAAGAAGATAACAGGTCACATGCAAAGTTAAATGATAATACTTGCATTGGCATCAAATGCACTGAGGCGACCTATGCTAAGCCTGCTGCTACGCGGGGTGTCACCCCCAAGACGCGAAATAGAAAGATGCAAAGGCTGAAAATGAGAGGCGGTTAGAATACGATGAATTGAACGTAGTGAGACAGGATTGACATCACAGTTTTTTGGTGTGCAAAAGAGGCACACCTCAAACATTTCCAGGACTAAAATTACAGCTCGTCGGTGTGCAAAAGAAGCACACCTCAAACATTTCCAAGACTAAAATTACAACTCTTTGGTGTGCAACATTTCCAGGACTAAAATTACAGCTCTTTGGTGTGCAACATTTCCAGGACTAAAATTACAGCTCTTCGGTGTGCAAAAGAAGCACACCTCAAACATTTCTAGGACTAAAATTACAGCTCTTTGGTGTGCAAAAGAAGCACACCTCAAACATTTCCAGTGTTTGGTCTTTTCTTGGAATTTGCAGTTTTTAAAGACAAAGATAGACTTAACTGACGTTAAAGGCCACCTGTTACGGACCTAAAACATCATAAAATGTGTTGGATTGCCACATGCAGCAAAAGACAAGATCTCTGACATAGAGATGGGTTTTTAAGGTACCGGTATGTTGCTTTTGGTTTGAACATTGACAAAACATGTCAACCTGCTGTCATTAAAGACATCAGTGGTACCTGTATTACATTGAAAATCAATTTTTATGTACCATCATCAATTTTTATGTACCATCATCAATTTTTATGTACCATCATCAATTTCTATGTACCATCATCAATTTTTATGTACCATCATCAATTTTTATGTACCATCATCAATTTTGATGCACCATCATCAATGAGATAGTTTTGGCATGCAGGGACATCTTTGTGTCATAAAAATGCCGCTGTGAAGAGAAAGGCATACCTTTGTTGCACTTGTCTGTGTCTGTGAGACGAACTGATTCCATGATGTCTCAGTCGTTTTCTCCTTCTGTAGTTTGCGAGTGGAGACTTTCTGTCCACCGATCTCTCTGAAATTAGAACATGACAGATTAGTCTTCAAATCTACATATAGAGGTTCTTCACTGACGTCACACGGCCGCCATTTTGGCTGTCAAAATGAAGCCTGGAGGCTGCCATCTTGTTCTCGGTTCAACAGTTCAGCGGCCCGTACAGACCACTGGGTGCATACAACTCAACAAATCACTTTACCTCTCACAGTTTCTGAGCATAAGTAGTTGGTCTGGTGTGAAAACCATGTTGAAAACAAAGCGAATCGTCCATACGGCTTGCTGTAGAACAGTGTAGAAGAGGTCCGATGAATGCCGACAACGTACAAACCACGTCAAAAATGCTGTGTTGATGTTGTGACGTTGCGTCATTTGACGGCCAATATGGTGGATATTTGGAGCTGTGACGTCACGTGAAGAACCTCTATACTCTGAACTACATGTACAATTGTAGTCTGCAGATGAAATTTTTTTTCAACAACCTTCAGGAACAGGCATTATTGTCAACTAAGACCTTAGATATTTGGTAGATACCATTCAATACAAAGGAAATACATGTAAACTTACTTGAAATTCCAACTCGTACATATCGGTCCCATATTTGAAAACGAATCGGTGTTCATTGCCTCCAGAAGCCAGTACAGCGCACAGAGCTGGTGGAATAAGGACTCCCTATAAGACATGATGTGATGATGTATGAGGACGGAAGAGTGATTCTTTGGCGTATAGTCAGTAGTCAGTATCAACCTCGTCCCCAGGGGTATAGTTCGCTCAGACAACCTCGGACCACTCGCTCACTAACCCCTGGAATCAGCTTCGGTTGCTAATCCAGGAATCTTGGACTAAGTATAGGTGGCAGCACGAGTCAAAATAATCAATTTGAAATACTAACCAGTGCTTTTTAAAATTCTTTTTACAAAAAATCATCAAACCTGGATATAGATAACCTTCTGGTTTGATCCAAAATATTTTGAAAATTTCTTTGGGTATATTCTTGGATATATTTGACGGTTTCCCGTCAACCAATCACGTGCGTTAAATCCAAAGCTGATGCCAGGGGTTAGTGACGCAACCGCCATATTGTCAGAAAGCGAACGACCCCTGGGAACGAGGTTGNGGTCACATATACGGAAAACTACAGGGGCGGATCCAAGATTTGGGAAAAGAGGGGGCGCCCTGTGCTAGGAACATTGAAATCTGCACCAAGTTCCAGAATTCCACGGTTGATTTTACAGATTTGTTGGCCAAAAGGGTGGGCGTGTGCCTCCCTTGGATCCACGCCTGAACCATCTTTTATCGTGTGTAGCAGTAGAAGAATACGGTAAACATACTTATGGAGCCCAGGTTCATCTCTAGTTATATTCGTGTGTTGAGCAGTGTATGGCCTTTGAATCATTCGTTTCTTCTTCGACCCTGGTCGTGTGCTGCCCATTGAGAACCCACTACGGACGGTGCTAGGACGAGACTTTGGGTCATTTTCACCGATCCTGTGTCGAAAAACATGAGCTCGTTGTGAGAAATGACGTCAATTTGGACTTTTGATTGAAGGCCTATATTGTACAGTGCATAGAAAATGTGATACATTATATTTGCACTTTAATACAATAAATTATTATTATTATTATTATGAAGAAATGATGGGATGGAATGGGTTCAATAACAAATGAAGATACATGTACCGGTACTAAAGTACGGCAACATCTAACTACGATCCAATAGAATGTGGAAGGCATGTAATGTGGCAGAGCTTTGCGGTTTTTAATCATGCCTGTCGACCATTTTGTGGTCGTTCCCCGATTGTTCGCGGTGTCCACCGGTTATTCAAGAGCCGCGTGTGATTAAAAGTCCGTAGAAAATCCAACTACCGGTATCAATTTCCTAACTTCCGCATTCCATTGGGTCGTAGTCAGATGTTGCCGGACTTTATCAAAGGAATAAGATCCCTGGTCAGGCCCATTCCTCATGTAAATAATCGAGAGGGCAAATTTTTAAAAAATTTAAAGTTTGGGTTTATAGTCTGATACCAACAACGGCAGAGGTGTCATCCGACTTCACACTTTAACCCCCCGTCTATCCTGAAACCTTTCAGTAGAACTCAGATGAGCTGCTCATTCAGCGCTACAATCTGAGCATTTCTGACCGGTACCCATTTATACACCTGGGTGGAGAGCGGCCAGTAAGGCAAAGAGACCTGCCCAAAGTCTCACGCCAGCAGCGGGATTCGAACCCAGGATCCTCTGACCGCTAGTCGGAGGCTCGAACCACTACACCATCGTGGCACCGTATTTGACAGATGAAGTTTTTTCCTGGCACTCAAGATCGTTCAAGTTATTTTCAGTGATACCATCACAAAGGAGACTTACCCAGAAAATGCCACCTTGCCAACTCCTGAATCGAGCGTTGGAACTGGTGTCTCTGTTATGAAAAGGTCTTCCCTGCCGGTCGACATAAAACTAGAAAAGAAGAACAAATTTTGTACTGGTACTTACATGTATTATAGCGAGGTTTAGCACCTTTCCGACTCCGACTTCAAGTATCAGAATGAATTGCAGTTCGCTATGGACATCCTTGATAAAAATGATTTGGTAGAAGATTTCAATTCGTCAAACACCATAAATTGAAGGCATAAAAATCTTGCCTTATAAATCGGAAGTGCGGAAAAATAATGAATATTGAAGTCGTAATCCTAGTCGTTACGACTTGAAACACGACTACACTGTATATGCAATTTATGTGCACTTCCGATTACGAGTCAAAATTATTCTGCCACAAAGTTATGGCATTTTACGATTTGCAAACCTCTATCAAATCGTTTTTATCAAGGATGTCCACAGCGGACTGCAATTCATTCTCGTAGTTGAAGCCAGAGTCGGAGTCAGAAAGGTGCTAAACCTCGCTAATAATGACGATAACACCCAGAGTAAACGGAACCAGAATTCGAGAATTTGGCGTTGGCAATGTTATGCCTTTATTGGTGAAGATATAGCCTAAATCAATTTGGCCTAATGTTTGGAGGACGTGAGAATATTAAAGTCAGAAACAATGATGTGTAACAACTATTTGCATCGGGTTTTTCAACGGCGATGATGAAAAACCCGATGCGAACCAACCGACGCGACGAAGTTTTGACGAACGTCAGGCCTAGTTGACGTCTCACTGGGCTTGGTGACGCCGCCCTGCCTTAATGACGCCACGCAGGAGAACTGCACTGGAGCACGACGGGAGGAAGCCTGATTATGACGTCATAATCATGCACAACGTTACTATGGTGTGCTTGGCGACATCAGGGCGAATACATCTACTTGACGACTGCGGTCAATTATGACGCCATCACCTCAGGTTTAATTTCATAAAATCCTCCTTAATTAATTACCTTTAAGTTCATTTTCCAAAAATTTCTAATTGTGGGCCATTAATTCAACCATATATTCATTCCACCAGTTGAAAGTGCTAAAAATTACACCGTATGTGAGATATTGTACACTGAAGTTAGACACGGCTGCCAGAACTATATAACGAAACGATGACGGTGTTCCACATCTGCTGTCTGCGTGCTGCGCATTGGCGCCGCTACGCGGCGTTCCGGGAACGTTGCGTCCAGACTCTGTAGACCATTATGATCAAACTTGGAGCAAAGAAGGCCAGTGCGGGGATCATACTCGCAGGCTGTACTCTCATACTCAACAATACTCACTTTCTCAGGTCAACATCCTCAGATAATTCATCATCGGTTGACTCTTTGTCACTTCCTGTGTCGATCTTGGCTGGTTGCCACTCGCGTTTTAACCTTTCTCTGTGCTCGTGAAAGGCATTTTCTACAGCTAGTCGTTTGGCTAGACGTTCTTGATGTATCAGATGAAAAAGACCGTGACCAAGCCGAACATTCCGCATCATATTTCTAAAACATTGATATTTTTAGGATTAGAGTACTGTAAAGCAAGATAATTTCACGGCTGGAAATTTTCGCGAAACAAGAATTATAGACATATTCGCGGCAGGATATTTTCACGAGTCTCTGCCATTTTTTTCAGTTTTTTTTTCACGGACCGTATACACTTGCGTGTACATGTACTCATATTCGCGACTCATACACTCTCGCGAAATTCGCGAAAATTTCCTGCACGCGATATTTTCCTGCTTTACAGTATAAAAATTTTTGACACAAAAACAAATGATATGGATTCTCTTCAATTGTACAGTACATCCAGGCAGTGTGGCGCTCAGGACCTTATTTGCAAAGTCCCCGTAACTTTAAGGGCATGCAAATCCTTTGTGAGAATGATAGTGAACAATGAGGTACCGGCAAAACTAATCCGTGACGCGGCGCTGACTATCAACCTGGTCAGAACTGCATCACTGAAAGTGAGGCTAATGTTGTTTTCCTATTAATTCTGAATAGCACAACCTGTTTCTAGGCCAAATATAACTACATGTAAATCGTTGTACTCGATTTCTGATTTTACTTTTCTATCATTAAGTACAGAACTGCTAAAACATATCTTATTGCTTTTGAGCAAAAATCCCTGCAGGAACGTGATGAATTTAATCGATAAAGTTGACCATTTTAGTGTAAACAACAGGCCAATGATCGACGTCATGGGTTGTGAACGACGTAGTTTTTTGTAACGTCAAAATGATGCACGACACGTGATGTCGTTCAACAATCGCAAGGCATGCGCACTTGTGTTTTAAGCTGGGTTCATGAGGAGCGCCTCCTTTCGTTTGCCGGTACCCCACTGGTTGCCCACAAACAGACAATAGTTTACACACTCCTGTATGTTACATGTACGAGAGCTCCGTGAATAAGAGGTCCCTGGGCCTTTATTCATGAAACCTTGCTAGCTTACCCGGTAGTTGGTTGCGAGTTGTGTACAACTGGCCTATAAACTGGCCACTTTAGCAAGTAACAAAGACCAAACTAAAACTTTACAAAATCTGTTATCAACAAGAAAGAGGGGTTAAACTGCCAGAGAGGAATAAAATGTACCATATTTCCATAAAGCCATAAATTATTCTATAAAGGTATTAGGCGTGTTTAAAAACATATCCCACGACACACTTCCACTATGCAAACACTGAACTAATAAAAATCTATTATGTAGCTACTTAGAAATAACAAAAATAATAAGTAGAAGATTATATCGAGAAGGTTAACCAACCTTAGACGGATCATAGGCCTACCTGCAGGACAAGCGAGGTCATTGGAAAGAATAGGCCCAGTTTGTATACACAAGTAGGCCTATGTAATGTATGCAGTACATGTTCACCTACATATCAATCCATGGGTCAATTTTTTACCATCGACTATAGAAAATGTAATGGCGATTTCAAATTTGCCGCCAAAGCCGTTTTCTGGGCGATCAAGGCCACTAGGAACATGGCTGTGGATCTTGTAAAATGGCTCCTAGCTCCTCTAAGGTACAAAGTAACGGCACTTCTCAATCACCCTTTAAGTCCCAGAGGGGATGGCCATCGCCATTGGCATACCTTCCATGAGCGACTTCCTTCCCTAAAGTATTCAATCCCTTCTTCGATCGCTTCAGGACAAATTTGGCCGGAGTCTGCAATGGAGAATAATGAGAATTTTAAAAGGTATATACTGGATGTATATCCATGTACTGGATATATGACTTCTGACAATAAGGGCCATATTCGAAAAGGGTGTTTAACACCTTGTATGCCAACGTCATTTTTTGGGTTTTCCCCCAGCGTGCCAAC
Source organism: Notospermus geniculatus (assembly GCA_002633025.1). Classification (NCBI taxonomy): domain Eukaryota; kingdom Metazoa; phylum Nemertea; class Pilidiophora; order Heteronemertea; family Lineidae; genus Notospermus; species Notospermus geniculatus. The sequence continues at coordinate 7,543 of NMRB01001136.1, read as the reverse complement.
GATTTCAGCGAATTTCACCATCCTTCACCATGCTGCATTACATGTACATGTACACGGATCACCTTTTGCTATATACCAAATGAAAGAAGAGAAGACGAGCTTTCCACTGATACCACTTATTCTATGTTCAGTAAAAGGTAGGGAAGTGAAAACAAATCGAGAAGAACATGAATTTTACTGTTTTTTTGCGGAAACTGCGCAAAAAGTGGAGAAAAACACATCTTCCTGCGCACCATAACAGTAACATACGTAGTTAGCACGTGGACTCGCTGATCTGTAGCACGCCAACCTGTGGTAACTCAAACGAACTACTACATGTAGGTACCCGGAAGCACAATGACGCCACCTATCGTCTGGTGAAAGAAACTACGTTAGACGAAAATTTTCGTCTTCGGCATACAACGGTTGGCAGCGTTTGACGAAGATTCTCGTCTTCGGCATACAACGTGTTAAGACCTTGACACCTGTAACTTCGTCAAATGCATGGTGGAAGTGTGTGCATTTAGTGAAGTTACGTACACGCATCTAAGTCTCAAACACCCTTTTATGAATATTGCCCGATGTACTTGCAATGGAATAACCAAAATAGGCCAGACACGTGAGTTTTGAAATGTGCCAATATCAACTTTTATGCAGTGACATATGTTTCACACCTACCACTGGTTTGGGAGTCTGAACTTTGACCTCTGTCTCGGAGTCGGTTTCTTCTTCTGAGCTTGTGTATGCATCATCCTCTTCACTCTGAAAACAGAGAACACGGGTGGGTGATTTAAAGTCAAATACAAAATACGGTGTGATTCTCCCCTAAAATCAAGTCTAGAAGATGGACAGTAGGCCGGATAAAGTCTGTAGAATCGAAAATGAAGTTGTACATGTATTGTAGTCCTTAAAAGTTTATAGAAGATGAAGAGTGATGTCAAAGTTTAAAGTTAAAAGTTTAAAGTTAGGGTTTATAGTCTGATATCAACAACGGCAGAGGTGTCATCCAACTTCACACTTTAACCCCAGTCTATCCTGAAACCTTTCAGTAGAACTCAGATGAGCTGCTCATTCAGCGCTACAATCTGAGCATTTCCGACCGGTACCCATTTATACACCTGGGTGGAGAGAGGCCAGTAAGGCAAAGAGACCTGCCCAAAGTCTCACGCCAGCAGCGGGATTTGAACCCGGGATCCTCTCACCGCTAGTCGGAGGCCCAAACCATTACAGTAACACCACCGTGGCTCCAAAGTTTATAGAAGAATGAGTGTACGTGTAGGCCTACCGGTAATTTAGAAAATTATAGACGATTCTTGAATGAGCGTGCTGTGTGCACTACACGATGTGTACCATCCAGAACCTCTATCTGAAACCGGGCATGCCGCATTTTCGGCAGACCAAAAATCGGGAATTCCTGATAAATCAGGAAAAATATCATCCCTGATTTATGATTTTCCTTAATTTCACAGGGGTTTTGCTGATTTTGAAGAAAATACAAATGTACAATTCCCTCAAAAAAAAAAACTGGCAGAAACCCACTGGCATCGGATCAAAATAGCTCTCCTCTTTTCAATGTGTGATCCTGCGATTGCAGAATCTTTCAAATAAGGCCATTCTTTTTTTATTTGTTGTTT
>NMRB01001135.1:201486-219153 GCA_002633025.1 Notospermus geniculatus | reverse complement strand
AAATTCATAAACTTAGCAGTTGACACCCGAACTCTCGACGTTTTCTGACATTGCAGTAAACACTGGCAACATGTTTCCAACATTTCGACAACATTCTCGAGCAACATTATCTTTTTTACCCTGACTGATCAACAAATCAATTATGCTCGTACTGAGTGTTGCTGTAAACATTGCTGGTGTCAGCAACATTTGAACAACAAATAATGTACCCGGTAGCAACTTTTGAACAACATGTTAAGGTCGGTGTGTGTGCACTGGCAACTTTTTTCCAACATTGGTTGTCCCAACATTCCTAAGCAACATGATCTTTTGACCCTGTATACACTGGTCAAGTCTTTTGACCCTGTATACACTGGTCAACAAATTATAGCAACATTTGAACAACATTCCTGAGCAACATGATCTTTTGACCCTGTATACACTGGTCAACAAATTATAGCAACATTTGAACAACATTCCTGAGCAACATGATCTTTTGACCCTGTATACACTGGTCAACAAATTATAGCAACATTTGAACAACATTCCTGAGCAACATGATCTTTTGACCCCTGTATACACTGGTCAACAAATTATAGCAACATTTGAACAACATTCCTGAGCAACATGATCTTTTGACCCGGTATACACTGGTCAACAAATTATAGCAACATTTGAACAACATTCCGAAGCAACATGCTCTTTTGACCCTGTATACACTGGTCAACAAATTATAGCAACATTTGAACAACATTCCTGAGCAACATGGTCTTTTGACCCTGTATACACTGGCCAAAAGTGTACTGATATAGCAACATATTTGAACAGCAGTCTTAATTTCTTACAATGGCAACAATTTTCCAACATTCAGAGAACAACATGTTGGACAAATGTTGTCTAATGTGTGTATCAGAGGATAGAGTCGTCCAATGTTGTTCAAATGTTGCTATTTGTTGACCAGATACAGGGCCAAAAGGTCATGTTGCTCAGGAGGGTATGGTCGTCGGAGCCGTGATATTACTGTTTGCGACTTCTAATTCTGAATGCACTGTAATGGATCATTTGATGGAGTTCTCACTTAGCCTCAGAGCGTAATGAATACATGTTGTTTGGAGAGTATCCATGATTCCATCGAACGTAATAACTCAGCAATATCTGGGCCAGGGTTTGGATCAATTAATTCCCAATATGTTGATTGAGTTTGAATTGTCTCCCTTCAGAAGCGCATCGATCCACACACCCCGTTGGTTCAAACAACATTCATGTTAACAGACCCCTGCTAACGTTAGTATTGTCGGCAGAAAAACCAAACTTTGTCAAAGTGGTGGCCTCTAGGACATAAACCAAGATCTACCAAAGTTGGCCTCTAGAGGTAAAAACTAAAATCTACCAAAGAGTGGCCTCTTGTCTAGGAAGTAAAAATCTACCAAAGAGTTGGCCTCTAGGAAATAAAATCTAAAATCTACCAAAGAGTTAACGGGCTCTGTAATTCCCATAGACAGAACCAAAGATGACTGATGTCCACGTAGCCCTGTTCTGTTTCAGAATCTACCAAAGAGTTGGCCTCTAGTAAGTAAAAACTGAAATTTACCAAATCGGAGTTGGCCTCTAGGAAGTAAAAACCAAGATCTACCAAAGGGTTGGCCTCTAGGAAATACAAACTAAAATCTACCAAAGAGTTGGCCTCTAGGAAATAAAAAACTAAAATCTACCAAAGAGTTGGCCTCTAGGAAATACAAGCTAAAATCTACCAAAGACTTGGCCTCTAGGAGGTAAAAACTAAAATCTACCAACGAGTTGACCTCTAGGAAATAAAATCTAAAATATACCAAAGAGTTGGCCTCTAGGAAATAAAATCTAAAATCTACCAAAGAGTTGGCCTCTAGGAAATAAGCACTAAAATCTACCAAGGAGTTAACGGGTTGTGTAATTCCCATAGACAAGGCCATAGATTGGACATCTATGGCCTTGTCTACGGGAATTACATAGACAGCCTGTTCTGTATCAGAATCTACCAAAGAGTTGGCCTCTAGGAAATAAAAATTAAAATGTCCCAAAGAGTTCGCCTCAATTTAGACTGAAATTTAGTGTCTTTAATAGGGAGGACTGGTGTCCTCCTGGCAGCTAGGTGCAACCTGCTGAGAAATAGTTCACAAAAGGCCTACCAATGAACATACCTATAAGTTTTGTTAGTGTCCTACTTAAAGAATCACAACATAGGCCTAGGGTCAGGTTTATTCCTTTACCTCCCCCAGCAGGTGACAATTTTATTGAACATATTTCCTTTATATATTTGTAAGCCTTTCTGATAAAGTTCCCACATAAACTATCCTAATTAGGTCTACGGGGTGGTCCAAAAATATCCACATGAATAATTCTGTTCAATTCTTTTCCCACGCCATTTTCTGCCCTTGAATGATGAGATTTTGTATTTTCGATTCCAAACAGTGGGGGCGTGGTTGATTGAAGGAATAGCTTTGTCGTGTACTGCCAAATACACTCGAGTATAGAGTTGGCTGTTCCATCAACCAACCGTACTCCCACTGATCACAATTGGAGATACAGTGGAATCTCTCTTTGTGGACACCTCTGCCAGGAGGACACCTCTCTATTAAGGACACCGAAGTTCAGTCCCAAATTGGTCATTTCTACTCATTTTGACATCTGTAAACAGGACACCTCTCAATTACGGACAGTATCTGTCACTAGTGTCAGTCGTGAAGGTGTCCTTCGAATCCAGCCTGGACCATATGGGATTTCATCCCCGGCTCTTCATGTCCGTCACATGGGACAGTAAGCCGTGGTGTCTTGTACCTTGTACCTTTACAAGGGCAAGTAAAAGACCCCATCCAAGTGAGGAACATGAGTAGCTTGAGATGGCCTCTTCCGTACTTACCAGGGCCATGATTTGGCTTCGGATGGTAGACGACTGGTTCCCGGTCCCAACATAGCCGAAGGATAAGGGACCGGTATTGCCTGATGTAACGACGCAGTTGATTGGCTAGCTCGTTTTGATTTTGAATTTGTAACGTCGCAGTTGATTGGTTAGCTAGTGTTAGCTATTTTGGGATGTCAGGCGTGTAAGCTATTTCTCAGTACTTCTGTGACGTCACAACCTGGCAGCTTTCTGCCACAATATGGCCGCCCAATACCGGTCCCTTTCTCCGTCAGAGCTATGTTGGGACCGGGAACCAGTCTACCCTGATGGAAAATTCTAATACTCTATTTGTATTTGTATTTGTATAATACAAATACAAATAGAGTTGTCCGGATTAGAGAGGTTGACAGGAACAGAAATGTCTAGGTACTGTCTGGGTGGAGAGGTGTACACAAAGCAAGCTTCCATTAGTTCTATATTCAGCCGTATCAGAATTCTGTAATAAAAAAAAATATATGCAAAATACCAATCTCGAAAATCGATTATATCTGTTATTCCAGACGATAAACTCCAGGACAACGAAATGGCATTAAATTGAGTGTTTAGTCAAAACATTTGATATTGATCCAGCCATATTAACTGAATTCTAATTTATCGGTGTATCGAAATTAATTTCGTCTGCGTTGCTTGGGCCAAGCGCACATTTGCGGCAAAACTCAATGCGGTATAGGGGTGTTTTTAAAATCGACTGACCCATGTGAATGACGAGTTGACAGCGTTGGGTTAGTCGACTTTAAAAAAACACCCCTATAATGCAATAGGGGTGTTTGAAAGTAGGGCTTTTATGTCAGTTGAACTCACTCCCCCTGAATTTGAATGGGGCAATTTCCTTTTAGCAATGGGGCAGATTTTAAATTTGAACTAGGCCTATTGTGTCGCATAGCCTGGAGTCATGGAAGTATAGGCCCGTTGAATGTTTAAAAAGTTTAATAAAGCGAGTAAAGACGGCGTGAAATTTCTCACAAACGGTTTAATAAATTGTGAAAATCTGGATCAACTATTATGGGATATTCATTTCATGCACAATTATCTTTAAATTGAGCCCCCCCCCCTCCCGCCATACACACACAACGTGTGGTAGGAATAGTTGTCCCAGATTTCCATTTGCATGCCTTTTATCACCATTGTCGCCGGTGTAATAGAATCTAATGCCCCCGATATGTGATGTCCCCCAACAATACATTAAAAGTTAAAGTTTGGGTTTATAGTCTGATATCAACAACGGTAGAGGTGTCATCTGACTTTACACTTTAACCCCAGTCTATCCTGAAACCTTTCAGTAGAACTCAGATGAGCTGCTCATTCAGCGCTACAGTCTGAGCATTTCCGACCGGTACCCATTTATACACCTGGGTGGAGAGAGGCCAGTGAGGTAAAGAGACTTGCCCGAAGTCTCACGCCCAGTGGGATTCGAACCCGGGACCCTCTGACTGCTAGTCGGAGACCCGAACCACTACACCACCGTGGCGCCAAATACATTTACGGATTAAGCGGCACCATTCAGTTGCGCTCTAGAGAGACCCAGGACCCTTAATCCTGTGATAAACAATGCAGGGGGACATCAGGAAGACGGGGCATTATATTCTACATGTATTAACACCGGGACATTTTATTCTTTGGATCCCCGTTCCGTCCACACCCTTCCCTGGCGTCGCGCTCGTGCCGGCAACATCACGTGTAATATTGAAACGCCTGAAATACTCACGTATGGTATACTAATCAAGGTTTTACGACTGCGTTAATGAATTTTTGTTCGTAATTATAGCAACTATCTCGGAGGACCACGCTATAGATCTCGTTCTCGATTTACAATGCGTGACTGGCGTTGCTATGGACGCCGATATTTATCTCGACAAATCATTTAATTAAATTCTATCCACCGTTATTCCCTTTACCATGAAATTAAAGAAAAAATTCAGGTAGCAGTTATTAGGCCGATGACGGACTGACGCGTACGTGACGCGTCGTGCTGGCGTTCGGCCAATCAGATTCTTCGGTAGGCGCTTCGGTCCGTGTTACAGCCTCGCTGATTGGCTGAACGCTTTCCCGACGCGTTGCTTACGCGCCAGTCTGTCAGCGCCTTTGGATAATGCTGTAGTAAAGTTGTCGCAAGTAGCGGCAAAACAGGTGGAAAGGGCGTAGGCGCATTGATTGAGCGAGACTACCTGAGGCCACTCCGACTGAACTTGGACCCCTAATTTGCATAGTTAAGGCCCGTTTCCACAGAAGCGGTAGCGTGAGCGTTTTGACGCTTCGCCCATTGTTTGGAAGCAGAGCGGCTGAAAATAACAAAAGATTTGACGCATCACGCAGCGTGAAACGCGTCTGTGGAAACGAGCCTTAAAGGCCTGAACCCACTGACGCGTTTTACCGCCATGCAAAAAACGCCGCGATTTCCCGCGACGGCAAGCCGCAGCGGCACAGATTAGGGAAGCTGTTCCCACTGGGGCGTATACAAAGTCTGTGAATTTTAAGAAGAACATGGACTTTCCCATTCAAGAACCCCAGCGATTAAACGCTTCGATTGCTATTTTTGCAATCTGATTTTGGCCGCGCGCGGTGCCCGCCGCGGAACAATTGGGGTATATTACCGCATCGCCCAGGTGGGAACAGATCTATGGAAATCAATAGAAAGCATTCTCGGCGTTTATCACAGCGTTTTCCCGCAACGGCGAGCGCTGCGGCAAAACGCGTCAGTGGGTTCAGGCCTTTATGATGCCAGGCGGAAAGGCGGCAGCGCAGAGACCGACTAGTGTGAAGTAATCCGATCATAGGTGGAATATACTGAAAGTCATGTATTCTCCCAAGACAGTTCTAAGGATTGTAGGCCCACCACGTCAGCAGGTTCCAACTAGGCCTTGGTACACCGTAGGCGATGACTTCAAAGACCGCAAAAATTCTTCCTTTATACTTTCGAAATGACCAAGCCATGCAGTTAAGTTTAGAAAAGGGATTTGTTTAATCCTCTAAGTTAACTTCCCGTTCAGTTCAGGCCTACTGAATGTGAATATCAAGTCCTTGAAATTCCCCGCAGTGAAAGATCGTAAAATATGGCAAAGTCATCCTCAAATTTACGGTGGCGCGTAAGGGACATGAATTATTTTTTTCAAACACCGAGTGCGAGTTTGAAAATTCGCACACTGCGTGATTTAAAAAGGCCGAGTTTACATCGAGGCACACGCGACACGAACACGCAGGCGAACAAAGGCTTCACAAAGATTCATCCCCATGAAACCTTTGTTCGCCTGCATGTTCGTGTTGCGTGTGCCTCGATGTAAACTCAGCCTTACGGGCTGCCTCTGAAAGTGTGCCGGATTTTGCGTCTTGTGGATCTCTGTTCCANCCTTGAAAAAGTGCTAAAATTTTAGTGTTTTGACCACCGCAGTAGCGATTTTCTGGTCTTCCATCTGACCCCCTTCAGAGCCTATATACTATAGGGAGGTGTCCTCCTGGCAGAGGTGCAACCTGCTGAGAAATAGTTCACAAAAGGCCTACCAATGAACATACCTATAGTTTTGTTAGTGTCCTACTTAAAGAATCACAACATAGGCCTAGGGTCAGGTTTATTCCTTTACCTCCCCCAGCAGGTGACAATTTTATTGAACATATTTCCTTTATATATTTGTAAGCCTTTCTGATAAAGTTCTCACATAAACTATCCTAATTAGGTCTACGGGGTGGTCCAAAAATATCCACATGAATAATTCTGTTCAATTCTTTTCCCACGCCATTTTCTGCCCTTGAATGATGAGATTTTGTAGCTTCGATTCCAAACAGTGGGGGCGTGGTTGATTGAGGGGATAGCTTTATCGTGTACTGCCAAATACACTCGAGTATAGAGTTGGCTGTTCCATCAACCAAACGTACTCCCACTAATCACAATTGGAGATACAGTGGAACCTCTCTTAGCGGACACCTCTGGCAGGAAGACACCTCTCGATTAAGGACACCGAAGTTCGGTCCCAAATTGGTCATTTCTACTCATTTTGACATCTGTAAACAGGACACCTCTCAATTACGGACACTATCTGTCACTAGTGTCAGTCGTGAAGGTGTCATTCGAATCCAGCCTGGACCATATTATGGGATTTCATTCCCGGCTCTTCACGTCCGTCACATGGGACAGTAAGCCATGGTGCCTTGTACCTTGCGCCTTTGCAAGGACAAGTAAAAGACCCCATCCAAGTGAGGAACATGAGTAGCTTGAGATGGCCTCTTCCATACTTACCAGGGACAATAATGCTTTTGGCTTCGGCCCTGATGGGAAATTCTAATACAAATACAAATACAAATAGAGTTGTCCTGATTAGAGTAGTCTCGCGCAACCAGCCCCTCGTTCATACTCCGAGGTCGTTAGACCCGCCCTGGAGGCCATTTTAACCCAAAAAACCCAAAAAAATTTGAAAAAAAATGTTGAAAATTTTTTTTTGGGGGGGGGATTAGTTTTTCTCCCCCCTGTAACAAGGAGAGTTGTGCAAACTCATCCAGAGTCACTTCGCCCCTTTGTCATGTTTGTATGTAGGACTAAATGATAGGCCTGTTAACCCTTGATGGTTGAAGATGGAGCCTAATGCTCACACACTCAGTGGACCTGACAATCATTAATTTTTTTATATTTCTTCATTTCCAACGAGTGCACAAAAGTTGCTACACAAAATTGAAAAATGCTACACAAGAAGACCCCCCAAAATGCAAAAATGCTACAAGGCTTAAAAAAGTTATTTCAAGCCTTGCCCCTCCTTGACAATCCTGGCGGAAACCCTGACTAGACTATATGATTAGAGAGATTGACAGGAACAGAAATGTCTAGGTACTGTCTGGGTGGAGAGGTGTACACAAAGCAAGCTTCCATTAGTACTATATTCAGTCGTATCAGAATTCTGTAATAAAAAAAATATATGCAAAATACCAATCTCGAAAATCGATTATCCTCTGTTATTCCAGACGATAAACTCCAGGACAACGAAATGGCATTAAATTGAGTGTTTAGTCAAAACATTTGATATTGATCCAGCCATATTAACTGAATTCTAATTTATCAGTGTATCGAAATTAATTTTGTCTGCGTTGCTTAGGCCAAGCGCACATTTGCGGCAAAACTCAATGCGGTAGGGGTTACCCAGCTGAATGACGAGTTGACAGCGTCATCCTGAGAACATCAGGCGTTCTAGTGCTCGCTACCTTCGTCGCCGCACACAAACTGTATGGAATGACGTAGGAAAGACAGGAAAAGACCTGATAAGTCAGGATGTGACAGCGTTGGGTCAGTCGGCTTTAACCCCCCCCCCCCACCGCATTGAGTTTTGCCGCAATGTGCGCTTGGCCTAAAGCCTGCCGCACACTGGAGCTATCTGCTGTGCAAAAAGTCATTCGAGACCATGCTCAGCAGATACCTCGCGTGTGCGCGTAATTTCGGTGAGTTTTTTGCCTCGCGAAGCAGAAAGCTCGCGTGTGCGCGTATTTTTCGGTGAGCTATCAGCTGAGCAAACGGTCTCCAATGACTTTTTGCTCAGCAGATAGCTCCAGTGTGCGGCAGGCTTTAGCCAAGCGCACATTTGCGGCAAAACTCAATGCGGTAGGGGTGACCCAGCTGAATGACGAGTTGACAGCGTTGGGTCAGTCGACTTAAAAAACACCCCTACCGCATTGAGTTTTGCAATCTTGGCCTTAATACATGTAGGCCTACCGCATTGAGTTTTGCAATCTTGGCCTTAATACATGTAGGCCTACACTTGTCCCCAGTGTTCAGTTGGCCACCATACCGGTAGGACCACTAAACACTGCAGGCATGATTGGCGCCAAAAATGAAGGATCGTCATTAGATTGCGTTGTTTGAAGAGGGATCCAATCGCAAGCCATCATTACAGGTTTAACCGACGCCGCCGTAACACACTTTCTGATTGGCTAAGATACGTGTGCAAAATATACTCTGTATATTCATACTCTCGCGGTAGATTCCAAGCGAGGATCCCCCCCCCCCCCCATCTTGTGCAAACAAGGCCATCGACTGCGTCTTTAGCCTTGTCCCAATCATGTCATTTTTGCGTTAACTCAGAAATTATAAATAAATCTGACCCCTACTTGTCCCCGCCTCCGAGCGAATCAGAACTCGTGAAACAAATCGCCGTTCGCCACTTTCTCTTCTCTTCCCGCACCCATTTGTAACACGGATTTTGATTGGCACATCGATTAGCCTTCGCACAGCGATCATTGGCTGAGGCTCTGAGCTCCTCACAAACGGGAAATGTGATGATAGACCAGATAGACTGGTGAGAATCAGATGGTGAGAATCGGACGGCTAACGCCGTCTATTAGTCCGACTTTGAGGATCGCATCAACTGAAGCAGTATAGAGAGGGTAACGTCGTGGGTAGCGGTTTAAAACTGCGGGAGGAGTTTTAGTCCGGCCGATAAGGGTAAAATAACGGCGAAATCGTGCAAATTGGTATAAAAGCAGCAAATTTGGCACACTGGTGCAGTTTTTTATACTGATTAATTTAAAGACGGGTGCCACGTGAAAAACGCCCCCTGGTGGGCGCCATCTTGATTTTCAAGATGGCGGCCATCTTGAAATTCAAGATGGCGGCCATGTGACGTCATCGTCATTGCCATCATTCGATTGGCCGTACCCAAAAACTTAGATATAGCCACTTGAATTGTCGTTCTAGGTGGACCAGAACAAAAGTTATGGCTAAAGGCCTATGTAGCCTACACTATCAACATTTCAAGACACATGTCGGGATACATGTGTCCGACACACCGTGTTGCTGGAAATGTTGACAGTGTGTACAGAGCAAAAATATTGGCAACATGTGTCCCAACACTGTGTTGCAACATGTGTCCCGACATGTGTCTAGTGTATACAGGGACAAAATTTCTGTGTCCATCTGTGTCGGACACATGTGTCACGACCGACATGTGTCCTGAAATGTTGATAGTGTACATGTACATAGGCCTTAAAACTCGGTTTCAAGGCAGACACATGGATTTGCACGATTTTACCCCTTATCGACCGGACTAGCGGTGCTTGGCAAAAAGGATTTTGAACATGATTGCTGACTGACAATTTGAAATTTTATGCTCAGGATAGAGATCTGTCTTCAGATCAGGGGGATGGTATCGAATTGGAGCAAGAGCCGCGCGCTCTACACGAATGTGTACTGAGTGTGAAAGTAGGGCTTTTATGTCAATCGAATTCACTCCCCCTGAATTTGAATGGGGCAATTTCCTTTCAACAGTGGGGCAGATTTTAAATTTGGAATAGGCCTATTTGTGTGGCATACCCTGGAGTCATGGAAGTATAGGCCCGTTGAATGTTTAAAAAGTTTAATCAGGCGAGTAAAGACGGCATGAAATTTCTCACAAACGGTTTAATAAATTGTGAAAATCTGGATCAACTACTATGGGATATTCATTTCATGCACAATTATCTTTAAATTGAACCCCCCCCCCCATACACACACACAACGTGTGGTAGGAATAGTTGTCACAGATTTGCATTTGCATGCCTTTTATCACCATTGTCGCCGGTGTAATAGAATCTAATGCCCCCGATATGTGATGTCCCCCAACAATACATTAAAAGTTAAAGTTTGGGTTTATAGTCTGATATCAACAACGGTAGAGGTGTCATCCGACTTTACACTTTAAAGCGGGTGATCCACTGTCGCGATTTTGGCTTGAGACGCGGTTGCGTTCCCTTGCGGTTACCATATAAGGACTTCCGATTGCCATATAAGGCGATCGCAAGGCACCGCAACCCCGTCTCAAACCCAAATCGCGACAGTGGATTCGCCGCTTTACCCCAGTCTATCCTGAAACCTTTCAGTAGAACTCAGATGAGCTGCTCATTCAGCGCTACAATCTGAGCATTTCCGACCAGTACCCATTTATACACCTGGGTGGAGAGGGGCAGTGAGGCAAAGAGACTTGCCCAAAGTCTCACGCCCAGTGGGATTCGAACGTGGTGTAATAGAATCTAATGTCCCTCGATATGTGATGTCCCCCAACAATACAATTACGGATTAAGTGGCACCATTCAGTTGGACTATAGAGTGACCAAGACCCTTAATCCTGTGGCAAACAACGCAGGGGACTATGGCAAGCCGTTTGTTCATTTAATCAAATAAACCTGGTTTTTTAAAAACCTGGTTTTTAAAAATAAACTAGGTTTCTTTTGAAAAAATCTTGGTGTTTTGGTCCTTCAAAACAGAATCTGGAAAAAAACCAAGTTTTTAAAAAAGAAACTTGTTTTTTTGAAAAAAAACAGGTTTTTAAATAACCCAGGTTTATTTGATTAAATGAACAAACGGCTTGCCATAAAAAAACAGGGTTTTTTCCACTCAGGTAAAAAAACTAGGATTTTTTTGAATAAACTAGTTGACTAAAAAACCAAGTTTAAAAAAAACAAGATTCTTTGCAATGGAGTAAAAGAAACCTAGTTTTTAAAAAAACCAATGTTTAAATAAAACAGGTTATTTGATTAAATGAGCAAACGGCTTGCCATAGGGGACATCAGGAAGACGGGGCATTAGATTCTATCACACCGGGACATTTTATTCTTTGGATCCCCCTTCCGTCCACACCCTTCCCTGGCGTCGCGCTCGTGCCAGCAACATCACATGTAATATTGAAACGCCTGAAGTACTCACGTATGGTACATGTATACTAATCAAGGTTTTACGACTGCGTTAATGAATTTTTGTTCGTAATTATAGCAACTATCTCGGAGGACCACGCTAAGATCTCGTTCACGATTTACAATGCGTGACTGGCGTTGCTATGGACGCCGATATTTATCTCGACAAATCATTTAATTAAATTCTATCCACCGTTATTCCCTATATCATGAAATTAAAGAAAAAATTCAGGTAGCAGTTATTAGGCCGATGACGGACTGACGCGTACGCGACGCGTCGTGCAGGCGTTCGGCCAATCAGATTCTTCGGTAGGGGCTTCGGTCCGTGTTACAGCCTCGCTGATTGGCTGAACGCTTTCCCGACGCGCTGCTTACGCGCCAGTCTGTCAGCGCCTTTGGCTAATGCTGTAGTAAAGTTGTCGCAAGTAGCGGCAAAACAGGTGGAAAGGGCGTAGGCGCATTGATTGAGCGAGACTACCTGAGGCCACTTCGACTGAACTTCGACCCCTAATTTGCATACTTATGATGATGAGGCAGCACGTGACTTCATTATCATGTTCAAGCAGGGGGCTGTGTCGTACTAAACTATATGTACATACTCCTCTCATTATTCCTTAGTTAAAATTCATTATGGGCCGTATTTTAGAAAGTTCCTTAACATTAAGGTCCACCTTAAATCTATTGTTTTCGATGGTTTTACAATAGACTTAAGGAACGTTCTAAAATACGACCCTATATGTTGTTTGAAGTTGACCTGGCTGGAACTACATGTACCAGGCGGAAAGGCGGCAGCGCAGAGACCGACTAGTCTGACGTAATCCGATCATTCCCTTTGAGGTTGACCGCTGTATTGTTATAATAAAGGTGGAATATGCTCTGGCTACTGAAAGTCATGCATTCCCCCAAGCGAGTTCTAAGGATTGTAGGCCCATCACTTCAACAGGTTCCAACTACTAGGCCTTGGTACACCGCACGCGGATAACTTCAAAGACCGCAAAAATTCTTCCTTTACTTTCGAAATGACGAAGCCATGCAGTTAAGTTTAGAAAAAGGATTTGTTTAATCCTCTAAGTTAACTTCCCGTTCAGTTCAGGCCTACTGAATGTAAATATCAAGTCCTTGAAATTCCCCGCAGTGAAAGATCGTAAAATATGGCAAAGTCATCCTCAAATTTACGGTGGCCCGTAAGGGACATGAATTATTTTTTTCAAACACCGAGTGCGAGTTTGAAAATTCGCACACTGCGTGATTTAAAAAGGCCGACTTTACATCGAGGCACACGCGACACGAACACGCAGGCGAACAAAGGCTTCACAAAGATTCATCCCCATGAAACCTTTGTTCGCCTGCGTGTTCGTGTTGCGTGTGCCTCGATGTAAACTCAGCCTTACGGGCTGCCTCTGAAAGTGTGCCGGATTTTGCGTCTTGTGGATCTCTGTTCCATAAGATATTGATGCTGAAACTGGTCCGGTGGACCCAAAAGAGCAAATTCAATGCAATTCTGAAGTTGCATTTCAACAGTTTGTTGTTTTTTCATTTCAGGCTGACGTAATCGACCACGTGACCGGAAGCAGACGATTCAAAGATGGCGTCGCACATGGGACCCGCTCCGGAAAGCCCTCGGCCATTTTCGGTCATCTCCGAGGAATTTCAAGATCGTCTCAACATCCCGACTGTTGACGAATGCTTCAGCTTCGGCGAGGCGTACGAGACCCGGATGATGGAATTGGTCCACAGATTTCTAGAACTCGGGACAGATGATCGGTTTTGTTACGTAGGCGACGCTAGGGGGAGCTTGGCCCCGCGAATTCAGGAACATTTCTGCCTCCTTGAGCCCGTTTTGACCGTCAACCCCGGCCACTTCCATTACGAGGAGACGCCCAGGTGTAAAATGCTGCCGTTTCGAATCGCATTCACAGGGGCGGAGGAATATTTCCGGGCAGTCGCCCAAAATCCCGACAACCTGCCCCTCTTCGACCGCGTCCTGTTAAAAGACGCTGTACCCTATTTCGCCAATCCGAAAGAAATACTTACATGAACATCATGTCGACCATTTCGGAATATGGTAAACTGATGATCATTCATCGTCCACAGGCGATGAACACTTTGCCAATTTTCGCCGACGCCAGACAGCGTTTGGCGGAAACCGAAGAACATTATATACAGCTCGTGAAAGATCTCCAAAGCTGCGGGTTTGATGTCCAATGGGAGATTGAATCAGTCCCTATTATAATGCCGAAAATTAAATGGCTGGCCATGCTTAAGGAGAAATTCCCGCCTCAGATGGAGATTATTAGTAATTTCGAGGTCATGACGGGAATTCGCGAACTATCCGAAGGAATTTTGAAATATGAGGGCGACATGGTGGAATTCCAGGACCGGCTCTTGTTCGTGACGGCCACACGTCCAATGGTGGAAAATAGTTATCCCAGCGTTCATAGGATTGGGAGGTCCCAATTAAAACCCTACCCAGGAATGCAGGATTTGCGGTATCAGCTGGAGGTGACGCCAGATATCAAACCATACGTCCAGCTTATCAAGTAATGCCACTCTTAAAAACAACAAGAACAACGACAAAGAAATCACCGCTAATTCCCCCCCCCCTGTGCATGGGCGTCCCTAGGTTTTCTGAAGGGGTGGGGTGGGGTTGGGGGGTCGGATTTCTCAAAACGTAGCCCCGCCAGCGAAGCGCGACTGCGAGGGCCCGGCCCTCGCCTAACGGGGGTATGGGGGCCTCCCCAGGAAATTTTGAAAATCTAGATGCTCTGAGACGCGTTCTGGGGCATTTTCCGGTGACGTTTTGTTCCTAAAAATCTCCTCAACGCGTTAGGCTGCTTTGAATGTGGGGGACTGTTCGCCAAAGGGGGTCGTTCCCCCCCCCCCCCCGGGACGCCCATGCCGTGTGGGATGGGGCTGGTGTGCCAATGTGGCACCGCGGTGGAGTGCCCGATCTCATTTCTGTCCCGCACAACGCCGGTGTAGCAGTAAAAAGTGTCCCCTGTAAAAAGTGTCCGCTTCTATAGTTGAATGACAGAATAAGCGGCATGGGTATAGAAACCAATCGCCAGAGATTAGAATGTAGCAATAGGATCTTTTGTTCACAGGACAGTTTTTCCTAGGACATTCTTTCCCTTCATACCTGGAAAAACTTGTATCGTGGAAAAACTGAGTCACTGCATTGTACATGTAACTTCACTGAAAAGAGGAACTGTGACCTGATGACGTCATACTGTCACATGCCGGACAGCACGTGTCGAAGGCACTGGGACCTGACCGACCACTGTCACGTAATCCGCCCGTTAGATGGCGCTGAAGATTATTACGCCAACTTCGCCATCCTTTAAAGCCAAGCGCACATTTGCTAGAGGTGTCTGTTACAATCTCGCTTCAGTCAATACAGAGTTTTCGCAAAGCCCCCGAAACGCCTACGCGAACGTCTGTCCTTTTGTTCGGTGCTCTCTTCGTGCCATCGAACAATGGGTTTGGCGTTCGCGTTGGCGTTTCGGGGGCTTTGCGAAAACTCTCTAGTATATGCATACGCCCCTTGACGCCAGTTGTGTGGAGAGCTCATTGACTCAAGCTAGATGAAGTATTTTTACGCTCTACGCGTTAGGCGTACCCCGAGCGGGGAGAGCCCGAGGGGATGTCCCCCCTCACGCTGAAAAAATTTTAAAAGCTGGAACGCCGGAGACGCAATTTCCCGGCACACTTCAGCGTGAAATCAGGGCCGTTGAACATTGTAAAGGCTGAGGGGGCCAAAGTTCAGTGAAGCTAAGGACGGTGGCGGGTTCTGGCATATTTCAAGCGGCCAACAGGGTAAAGGGGGAAGTCCGATTGCGAGCGCCGAAGGCGCAAGCCACCAGCGAGTTTTGAACACCATGAAAACATTAGTCTAATGTTTTCACGGTCTTCAAAACTCGATCGCCTATTCTTTGCCAGTCCGAAAAATTTTCTGAGAAAAAATCGGACATTGAAAAAAATCGTTGGTGGTCGAGAGCCGGGGCGGGTTCCGGACTCGTACCCCCCGGACCCGCGCCTGATTTATTTGATTTATATGCCTACTACTCATTGTAACCCCGATGATATCGCATTGTGCGGTGGTCACGAGGTCCGCAATCTGAAAAATATTGACCGTACCACAAGATTTATACATTTTAGATCTTTCATATCATGACGTATATGTTATGTAATCTGTCTTATGTATTCTGGAGTGTAAATAAAGTATTCTGGAGTGTAAATAAAATATCTCTACTTCTTGTAACTTGTCTAGTCTAAATATTTGAAAAAGATGACCGATTTTGAGTTAAAAAACCAAAAATACGCAATTTAGGCCACTTAAAAAATACTTGTTTAACGTCCCCTCCCGACCTGAAAAATGCCAAGACCCCTGAATTTCGTTTGTAATGCATATTTTCCATTTAAAAAAATTGTTTTTGACCTATCTTTTCAGCTAAAAGCTACTAAAAATAAAAAATGAAAAACCTCCCTCCCGACCCTGAAAACTAAAGTGCCCGGACGCTAGACAAGTAATTTTTTTATCTGGCCTTAGTTACATTCCGAAATGTGAATTGCTCAGAACACGAAAGTTCTTCCTAGCCCCTTTAAATAAAATTTGTTCTGGAACCTGCAAGCGAGACTAGGACAAGACTGGTGCTCTGTTTCCTTTTTCGCGTTCTGGACCAGAATGCGAAAAAGAAAAACAGAACACCATTTTTGTCCCAGATTTCAGAACACATATTTAAAACCCTTCATAAGGGCCTTAAATACCCCCCAAACTGTGAAGATAACATATTCCATAGATGAATACAAGAGAAAGATTGCATCACAACAACAATAGCCATAATTTTCCATTCAAAAACCTTGTGTAAAAGGATGAAAGAAATTTCGCGTTCTGAACAAATCCACTTTTTAGAGTGTAGTGTCGCCGTCTATTGTCGATTTGCGGTATTGAAGTTTGATGTAGGCCTACCGATGCAATCTCCAACGCAGAGGTCCGACGGTTTCACCATGCAAGTGGCGCAAACCGAAAACACCCCAAAAGGGAGGGGGCGATCCGCGCCTGACCGACTGTGGCTGCCCTCTAAGAGCGGGTGTAACAGTTTTGGCTGTCCCCTTCTGCTAGTGTCCCCGACAACTGACTCCGAGTGAATACGCCGGGACGTGATAAACACACAGATAGGCTTCACCGAGGGGGGGGGGTGAGATGACAATAGCGAGGTTGCGCACTTTTCCGACTCCGACTTCAACTACCGGAATGAATTGCAGTCCGATGTAGACATCCTTAATAAAAACGACTTCATAGACCTTTGCAAATCGTAGAATGCCATAACTTTGTGGCAGAATTATTTCGACCAGTAATCGGAAGTGCACATACATCGCAAATATTATAGTCGTGTTTGAAGTCGTAACGACTAGGCTCACGACTTCAACGACTTCAATATCCATTATTTATCCGCACTTCCCATTTATAAGGCCAAATATTTCTGCCTTCAATTTATGGTGTTTGACGAAATGAAAACGTCTATCAAATCGTTTTTGTCAAGGATGTCCACAGCGCACTGCAGTTCATTCTCGTAGTTGAAGTCGGAGTGGAGTCGGAAAGGTGCGCAACCTCGCTATTAGCTATTGTATGGCTAGGCCTATGCTTGAATGCCCATGGTCTCTATAGGCCTACCCGGATAAAACCGGATTTAGATTCCTGGGGGACTTCCTCTTCCCTTAGGGCACCAAGAACGGTCTCAAGAACATCTGGCAATCACTATGTTGGGAGAGTTTCGCAATGATTTTTTTAAGACGGCCCAAGAAGTATGACTATTATAGGCCTAGCATTCTCTCACATTATTTTTCCATTTCTAACATTTCGTCATTCCACTTCGGTAAAGACCTGGCACAGTAGGCCGACCATGTAGGCCTACTATCGAAAGTTTGCTCAGTGTCAGAATTCTCTCAGACAGCAATAATTGCTGTCATACACTGTATGACAGCAATTATTGCTGTCTGACAGGAATAATTGACTATCTGACAGCAAACTGTTGATAGAAAACTGTCACGTGGAGCGGCGCCTTTAGTTGAGAATGACACTCCAGGGCGGAATTTAGCGGGGGGGGGGGGGG
>NMRB01001135.1:181154-196053 GCA_002633025.1 Notospermus geniculatus | reverse complement strand
ACGGGCAACTTTGGCTCCGTTGCAGGGTTTCGTTTGACGTTTTATCCTTTTTCGCATCGAAACAGACCAATGGCTGCCGAACGCGAACAAAGTTTGATGAAAGACCAAGAATTGAAGCTGCCATTAGAATTAGATTTTTAGCTGAAGCTAGTTTTTTTAGCCAAAGTTGAAGAAATTCCCTATTGACTATATCAACTTATGTGCTTTTGCTTAGGATCTAACTGAAATTGTGTAGCAAGAGTGAAATGTGATGGAAAAAAGTTAATTCAAGAATCAAGGCCATCAGGCCTTGCAAATGACGTCACAAGCCGCCATGCTGGGGGGCACATGCTGCAGAGGCGCAGTGAAATGAGCCGGGCATGTCCCAATGACGTTATGTCAAACAATGGCGTGGCACGCTTCGCGCAAGTCGCGTCACACCTCTGCGCCCTGTGAAGGTCTGTGCCCTCCAGCATGGCCGCCAGGATGACGTCATTGCAAGGCCTCTATCGTTCAGTGACTGGAGTCGGTCACTTTTGGACACTTGACTGAGGGTGATCTTGGTTGATAGGCTGAAGAAAGGGGCTGTTCATTTTCGTCACTTGAGGAATAATAAATGCGTTGTGATCCTTGGCAAATGGAAAAAGCTATGCACTTGCAAATTGCAGGGATTATTTGTTGTGCTGTACAGAATAATCGCTGCAGTTTGCAGCTTCGTAGCTTTCTCCATTTTCTCAAGGATCACAACTCAGATTCCTCAAGTGACGAAAATGAACAGTCCCTTTGCATCGCTAAACCTTGATTTAAGCAAAAGTGTCTGTTGAGCTTGGTGGGAGGCAGTCATTCAGAATAATCAGATGTGTTTATTGTTCAAAATTTGTCGTTTTCTGATGATATCTATCGTTCTTCTCATTCCAAAAACATCGTACCTGCTTCAAACCTTGATGACCTGTGGTTGAACTCCACTCCGTCGACGTCTGACCTGTTCCTGGGCTCATCTGCTGACGACACGTTGTCACCTCCCCGTTATTCCTGAAGCAGCCAGGTGTGTATAACTCTGCTCCCATGTCGAGTCCGAATGTGTCCGAGCACTATGTCCCGCCGAGCTACTACCCGTCAGTGTCGTTTCCCTACCTTAGCCAGGGACTCAGTGAGGGACCGTGGTCAAACGGTGGCGACCATATGTCATTCCTCGGTGGATACGGACAGATAAGTAGTGATTACAACAGTGGAATGTTCAGTGGGTTCGGTTACAGCCAGCCTGGGTTCGGATGGGACTTTACCGGTGGTGATTACTCATCATGGGGGACGTCCCCGCCCGCTCAGCAGGGGAAACGTACGGACGCTCGCGGTTACGGGGAAGAGTACTACCACCCGGAGAGCCTGCAGCCGATGGACTCGTATGCCCCTCCCATGAACGGTGAACTTGACCGCGGTGACGGAATGCGGAGCATTGACCAGGGTTTAAAGGGAGTGAGCATCAATGACGCTTGCGAAGTGGAACAGGTGTCAGTGAAGGAGAATTTGAAACCCAGCGACCAGGTTGCCCAGAATTCGAACTCAGCGGCCCCGACTAAGAAAATGACATGGGCTTCGATCGCCAGCCAGCCGGCAAAACCGCAGCCGCAGATGAAGTCTAAGACGATCCCAAGAGCGCCGGTGTTGCCATCGAAACATAACATGGATATCGGCACTTGGGACACTAAGAATAATGTTTCTAATAAGCAGGGGGTGGGACAGCCGAGGCAAGCATGGTCAGGGGGTGCCCGACGCGGGAATCCAGGTCCGTACGCGTCAGGTCCGAACATGAATCGTGGGAGTGAATCTTCGGGAAGTTCGTCGGGAAATGCAAACGCACGCAACAGTGATCGTAGCGGTTCACCGCCTGTCTCAGCGGCTGCCCAGGCAGTTTTGGACAAGTTGAAATCGGCGAATCACTACAATCCGAAGGAATTGAATTTGAACATGAAATCGGCAAGATTCTTCATCATTAAGTCGTACTCGGAGGACGATATTCACCGTTCTATTAAGTATAGCATTTGGTGTAGTACGGAACACGGGAATAAACGGCTGGAGGAAGCATACAGGGAGCAAGAACCCAAAGGTCCAATTTACCTTCTGTTTTCGGTCAACGGGAGTGGACACTTCTGTGGGATGGCACAAATGATGACAAACATTGATCACAGTAGGGACAGCAATGTTTGGGCGCAGTCCAAATGGAAGGGACAGTTCGAGGTGAAATGGATTTACGTCAAGGACGTGCCCAACAGTCAGCTGAGGCATATTCGTTTGGAGAACAATGAGAATAAGCCCGTTACGAATTCGAGGGATACACAGGAGGTGCCGTACGAGAAAGGCAAACAGGTTCTCAAGATCATGCATAACTATCGTAACACGACGTCCATCTTTGATGATTTTGTGCACTACGAGAAGCGCCAGGAGGAGGATTCGAGGGAGGCCGAGCGAAGGGAGTGTCGGGATACCCGCAAGGTGAGTTATGGCGTCTGGATTAAGTGTCGCGGTCTTGCTCATCTGCCCAGCCTATGGGCGGTTAAAACTGCAAATAAAGATGTTGTTGTAGTCATATTCTCTAGTCGTTGTGGTGATTTCTAGTTTTAGCTAAGAAAGACATAAGGCGGCGCTGCAGTCGTCCACACGATCTCGAGTCGTAGCGAAGAAAGACGTAAGATGGCGCTGCAGTCGTCCACACAATCTCGAGTCGTAGCTAAGAAAGACGCAAGGTGGCGCTGTATCATTCGTAACACTTCGGGTGTTTTCGTCATTCTTGTGTGGACGACTGCAGCGCCACCTTACGTCTCCCTTTCTTAGTTACGACTCGAGATCGTGTGGACGACTGCAGCGCCACCTTACGTCTTTCTTAGCTACGACTCGAGATCGTGTGGACGACTGCTGCGCCACCTTGCGTCTTTCTTAGCTACGATACGACTTGAGAACGTGTGGACAACTGCAGCGCCACCTTACGTCTTTCTTAGCTACGACTAGAGATCATCACAACGACTAGAGAAATGACGTTTCCAAAACTTTCTAAAAATATTGAGTTGCAACAATCGGCACCACTCTTGTTTTGAGATTGTTGCACAGTGTGGACAGGACTTGCAACAGTTTGGAATATGTTTTGAAAATGTTTTAGAAATGTTGCAGAAGAATTCACATGACATTTCTTCTGCAACATTTCTAAAAAAATTTCAGAACATGTTTTGAACTGTTGCAACTCCCGTCCATACTGTGCAACAATCTCAAAACAAGGGTGTTGCAGATTTGTTGCAACTCAATGTTTTTGGAAATGTTTTGGAAATGTTGATGGTGTAGATAGACAGGCCTTTACTTACATAGTGTCATGGCCCTATTCACGCTTTCAGCTTGTATTGTGGCACCTACTACTTTTTCTTTCTTGAGAAATTTTATTGCAGGAGATCAAGCGTCAAGGGACATTTGCTCAATGTTATTAGTGAAACAGGTTGAAAACTAGATTGATGATGAGGAGAGACTGCCCTCTGTAGAGCATCTGTCTCAACGGGTAATTGAACCGTTGACCCTCATGGTAGCACCCGCAGATGTTGCAAACTGCGCCAACGATGATGGCCCATGGTTGAAAATTCTGTCCATGCCCTACAAGAATAGCTCTGTCAAAATAAATGTGTATAAAAATTCATCCTTTACGAAAACTATGGTAAAAGCAGTGGCACTTTCTGAAAATTTTCAAAGTTGTTGTCTTCAGGAACCAGAGTTGCATTCAAAACTCATCTCAAATTAACCCGTTCACCACAGGAATGGTCAATTAGCCTAATTGTGTACTGAGCGCTAAACTGTACAGACGACAAGTCGGCAAATGGGCGACAGAATCATTCAGCTTGGTCTTACTTTGCAGCTCCGTCTGCTCGGATATTAGTTCCATGTATTGTTCGTAGGTGGCGACACTGTGCAATAAATTGTGAAACCAAGTGAGCTCCCAGACGTATTATACAACCCCAAATGTATTCAAAGGGTTAGCTATTCACAGTCGGACACTTCCATTCCAACAAATGGATGTTTGTCATGTTTGTTGCCGCTCCAACAAAAGCAGACGCTTGTAGCAACCCGAGGAAAGGGTTAATGGCCTTCCAGCACAACAGCTGGAATGTACATTGATGCGGGTTTACAATTGTGGTGGACAGCGGTGATAATAATTGAGCAAATGATGACGAGTTATAATCACTTGCGACAGGCGTCTGCTTTTGCTGGTGCGGCTCACAGATGTGACGGACCGGTTTTTCCTGGCGTGCTAGCCCGGTAAGGAAAGCCCCATTAGGAACTCCGATCGTAAACTGTCTCTTTTCATTTCAGACGGAGCCGACATCACCCGCGCCCCCTAGGGACAACGGACGGCGTGAACGCAACGGCGGTCGCCAACAGAGTGGACGCTAATTCCGGTTGTGGAATATTTGCCGTCTCGTTTCCGCGAGGAAAATGAGGACGTGCCGAGGCTAGGATCTAGACGCCTCAATGTTTCTCTATATGTTTTCTCTTAGACTCTATAAATAAGACAGCTTGATGCGAAGCCCGACTACGTCGCAACTTTCGAATGAAAAATGATCAGAACATATGAAACTGCTGTTGTGGTGGGTTTTTAAAAAACTTGATTCAAATCGTCGTGTAAATACGAACTCGTGACATGAAGAACTACAGTGATATACCCTGCGGGAATCCGCACGAACTTGAAGGATTCAGACTATAAGACGTTGTCCGCCCCTTCATGTCCAGGGTACGGCAAACGTGCCTACCCGGTTTCAAAGTGGATAAACTCAGGCAAAATGAACATTTACAGACTAAGGCGACCTCAATGGAGGTGATACGTACTTTGACCTTGAAGGTCGAAATGTGTGACCTCTGTTAGGTCAGAACAGTGATATTGATGATTTCAAAATCTGTGTGTTTTTTTAACACGGACATTCGACAGAAAGTGCAACTATGGATTTTAATCCACGACTTTTAGCAAACCTGAAAACTGATCTAAAGTTACCTTTTTAACAAAATGCGTTACAGAATATTTGAGCGACAAATCTGATTCGGAATGGATGGGCTAAGAAAACTATTATATATAAACAATAATCAACTAATTCTAGTTATGTGGCGGGCTCTCATTGCCCAGAATGGTTGCCATAGTAACCTGAAGTGGCCGAGCCCGGTGGTGTCCACGTTACGTAGGTGGTGAGCTCTATTGTCTATCAACTTGACATATTTTAGTTACTGGACGGTGACGTCTATGGAAGTTCACTATGAGCATGTGATCGCAGGTCTATCGGTGGACATGTTGTTTATCCTAGGGTGAGACTATCGCAAGGACTGTCAGCTTTTCTCAAATTTAAAAAAAAAATGTTATAGACAGTGTTTGCCAGGAATTTTTTTAAGGGAGGGGGCAACGAGGAAATTTGACAGAATTCTTGTTCAAAAACACAAATTTTGACTAATTTTGACTTAGGGGGGACATGCCCCTGTACCCCCCTATTGCGGAAACACTGATAGAATGACATCGTGAAATTGACCCATATGATTTTCAATCAAACTGCCTGCCAGTTTCCACCTTTGAAAAACCGTGTAACTATTACATGTAGATCAGGAACTGGCTTGATGTATTTATGTGAAAAGGGTAAAAAGCTTTGCCCCGTATAAGTCAAACTTCTCTACCTGATATAGATGTACATTCATTAAGCCTGCGTATGACGTCTATTACGCATGCATGTAATGATATCCAACCAGAGCACAAAAAACGTCAGACAAAAAAGTGATCTCAGCTAGAAAGTGCCTGAGGAAGACCCTGGTTGGGGTTGAAAATTTGCGAGATTTGGAGACGACTTCATGTTTACTGTTATTACGCATGTAAGCTACAGAAATGATGCAAGGCTAACTCAAAAGTTGGAAAAACGTTTTAGCCTTTTCACATGAATAAATAAAGCCAGCTCCAGGTCTAGAGGTATAACATCAGGAAAAATAGGCGGGCATTGTATGTCTGCGACAGGGAATAAAATTCTCAAAGATTTATTGCACACGGGAATTGGTGGTGTACATGTACAGTGTGTCACAGAAGAAACAGAATTCAACTTAGTAATGTTTCATAGCGAGTTGTTTTTGCAGGGACCGTCATCTGTCGATCATGGTGACTAGCCCATTGCCTGACTATAGTATAGTCCGGCACAGCCTTCGCGCGACCCAATGGAATGCGGAAGTAGGCTTACCACAAACCACACGCTGACCACAAATCTTATTCAACACACAACTCTTGAATAACTGATTGGACAGCGTGATCAAATTATACGCTGGATTATAACTTGGATTATAAGATACCGCCAAGAAGGACAAGTCGATTGATGTATGTTTCATCAAAATCGGCCCAGGCGTTGCGGAGCTATCGTTGATAAACCTCGCGCCAATCGGAACTGGAATGGAGAGTAAGTAGCTGATGTCGTATTTCCGCATTAAACTTGGTCGTGCGAAGGCTGCGCCGGACTTTAATGTACGAAAAAATGTGTGGCCTCGTATTTAAATTTGCCACTAAAAAATTTCAAAAAGGTCTTAAATTTTATTGACACAGAGCTGCAGGAACCCTGAACAACTCTGCGATATTGCGATAGTCTCATTCTGGCTTACTTACCGACTTCTCTGTTATCGGCGAAGTTGCAGCGAAATTACGGAGCATCGGAATATTGACAAGAATGATTCCTCTTCGCCTGTTTCGAATTTTGCCTGACATTTCTGCTGAAAATCATGGTAGGCCTAATCAGAATCAGCTATGGATGGAGGGAAGGCAACATGCTAGGCCTAGTTGGTAGTGCAGGCCATTAGATTCCTTTCAAAATAGTTGAATTTTTGGCTGCAAAAATTTTTTCAAGTCGTCAGTAACCCCCTTAATTTATTTCCCCCGTAAAATACTAAGTGCGACGTCCAAGTTGTAAACAAACCAGTTTGTTTACAAACAGTGGTCGGCAAACTAGTTTTATTCCTTCGTGAAGGTGGCAGCACCAGTAGCGCCCTGTGATCGTTAGACTGGTGCCCGGTCCAATGCAACTCACGATATTCACGTCAGTACATATCACTGACAATAGGTGGCAGCACCGCAGGCATCGCGTGGATAGAGAACCAGTGAGTGAGTGTTTACAACTTGGACGTCCAGCTCCTTTAATTACCATTACACATATGGTATATGTCCTTTGCAGTGACAAAAGCTAATGGGTCATATGAATATAATGTAGACTAGAAAAATGCTTTCACTTGAATTTTGCAATACAAATGCACTAGGCAATGCTGTACAAATCTGAAGTGAAAGCATTTGCTAGTCTCTATTCATACGACCCACTGTCACAGTTGTGTAGAAAAATTTGGTGGCAAGTGCCCAATTCTTTGAAAAAAAAATATTACTGGTAATAACAAGTCTATCGAAAGTGTCAAGGAATTTAATACCTGTATTTTGGGTATTCTAAGACTTGGTGATTTTTTTGTCCAAAAAATAGAGCACAAAAGGCGACACAAAAAATGATATATAAAAAAAGGAGTCGTCCTCCAGAAATTTTGCAAATTTTCGACCCCAACCGGGGTCTTCTTCGGGCTGGCATTTTCAAGTCGAGCTACCAGAAGTGTAAGCTCAATGGTGATTTGTTTGGGCGGAGCAAGTGTTGAATGTAAAATTTAGAAACTCGAGATTATTGTTTTATCTGAATATTGGAGAACGTCCAAAAATCCTAGAACTATTTACCCGGTACCAGTACAAGCTCCCTGGAGGGGTTGGCGTGTGTATTGTTGTGGAATTACTGTGCCTTTGCCATCTCTGGGTAAAACACTTCACTACAAAACATTAATTTATGAATTGAGTCTAAAAATTGCGGTGTGGTTCAGAAGTTTTGAATAATATTGAATATTTCAGCTAATTTGAACCCTTCCCTGCCCAAAGCCAATTTGTCAAAATGATGAAGATGAATAAAAAAGCTTCAGTGATTCCTGAAGCTGTGCCACATAGGTATTCACTGGAAAGCTCTGAGTGAGCATTTTCCTGTGAATAATACCTTTATGAGAGGGTTTCTGTACAATATCAGGATTTGGCAAGTTTGGCAGTGAAGGTGTTAATGTCTTTTAAAGCCTCACAGTATTGGATTTTACGACATTTTCAAAGTGTTAGGACTGTGCAGGTAGAAGTATCATAGCCTCTTGATGGTCCCCAAAATGCTTGCCTGATACATACTTCAAAGAATCAAGACCTAGTTTTCAGCACACGTTGAAAAAACTGCAGGCAGAGCTCTAATGTATTCAGATAGAGCATAGTACATTTTACACTACAGTAACGTTGGAGGACGTAAGCAATTTCTGAATTCAATACAGTGAGGCTTTAATTATTGCGCAGGTTTTTTCGTGAAATTTATTTGAAAATCTCCTGCCAAGAAAATAATTAGAAATTTAACACACCCAGCATATTACCCAATGACGGTGGGCTAATTTGCTGGTAATTCTTTTGATAGATAACAGTCAGGTGGACCACATTAGGCATGTTAGAGCACGTATCCTTAGACTGTTCCCTTGTGGTGTGTATTTCCTGGGTCCGTGTTCGGACCTTGTGACGCATCGCACGGTCTTCGCTTCACGAAGTGTCTTCATAGCCAATCACGGTGGAGATGGATATGATCCAGCGCTCTGGCTTCAAAACAAACCAACCGACCGGAAAATCTTGCTTCACGTATAATAATGTAGGTTTCTCTTCCCTCCATCCAGCAGTCCTTACGAAAAGACGCACTTCAAACACTAAATAATTTTCCAGAATTATTTGTGTTAGGAGTTGAGGAGTGGTAAAATTCAACTTGGTGTACCGATAGCCTAATAAAGATTGCTTACAGTTGGCACAAGATATCTGCACATAATGCATCATATATGACTCATCTTGGTTATTTACCTCGTCTGCCCCGGAGTCCAGCAGATGGCATCTTCAGTCAAATTTTCTTGCATCTTATGGTACTGATTGAAAAATATTTTGAAGAAAGTTTGTTCCTATCTACCATCTGAAGAATGTTTCTTCAAATTCTTTCCAATTCATTCAATGTTTCTTCAAAAAATTTTCAAATTCATTTCCAAGGCTTGTCGAAAACTTCAACGGAAGATACTGTCTGCTCAAACCTGGGGGAGATGTGCGCGTTCACACCAAAACAGGTCCATTTTCTGGTGTGGTTACTGCAAATCGCTGGCTTCAAAGCTATTTCAATGAAGTGTCCGTTCGGAAATCGTGCAGGGGGACCCCATGCCATCGATTCTGTGCAGATGCTTCAAAACATAGCTTGAAGTCATTGGCTTGCAGGAAATGCCCAGGAATCCGGTTTTGGTGTGAATGCGGCTTTACTGGAAACTGACGGACGGAAAACAATCGTAGATTACAACAACGTGATATTCGAAGGATTTTCTGTCCGCGACAGTGGCGCCATCATAGAGGAGGACAGACCAGTGCCTGATCACCACAACTCCAACACAACATGGCTCACCTGCTTTTCCATGTGGAGCACATTTCTTTATGCAGTATTGTACATGGCCGCTGAAATTGACATGCAGAAACTTGAAGGCCATTGAAAATTCTGTCGATAGATGGCACGCTTTAAGGGCGAGCCATCATTGTGAATTTTCATATTGCTTCAATCCAGGCCCCTCTGAGAAAAGCAATAAAGACACCTCCAGTTGACTGTTTTTATAGTCCAATGTGATCACTGTGCTTTATAGACACAGAAAATGAGGAAAGTCCCAAGGATTACAGCTTAATTACATTACATAATCGTAAACAAAGAAATTCACCAAACACGAAAAACAGGTACAATTTTCTTGGAGAGGAAGCATGTAAATGACACATTGAAGGTGTGGCAACAATGTCACAAACCCATAGAACCTGGGGTGGCGAGGGTGTCCTGACATGCTCTTCATGCACACAATACACGCTCAGTACAAAAAGGACAACCAGGAAGTAAAATCCAAATCCAATATGGCCGCCCTGTTTTGGAAAATCAGGCAGCACTCATGGAAATCACATGCCGAGTACTCTATACCTGTTGAAAATATTGCTGTCAAAATGGGTGGACTAAATAGAAAAAACCTCGAACTTTATGATCCACATGTCGTTTGATTCTCAACATGTACCATTTCGTGGGAAAGTGTACCGATTACTAGTCTTTTGTTTCGACTTATTAGCTAATTAGTGCGTTCCAAGATACATCTCATTCAATTCCTTTTGACCTATAGACCCCGCAGGTGCCTTCATTTCCGTCATATATCTTGTACTTTAATGGTATTTTGACATCTTTTATTCACCACGCCTGGCCACGTTTCAAAAATTGTAAACGTTGGCTCGCCCTTAAGAAACACTTTGTCGACCACCTTTTTTACCAGTGCCTGTTTTACCGTACACCGAGCAAGCACATCGGCCCCATAAGATATGGGCCCCATGGGCATGCACCCAAGAATAATATGGGTCCCATATTTTTTTGCCCAGATAAGCCTACATATGGGGCCCATGTGGGAAATTTTTTTCCAGTGTCTTACCGTCTACCGTGGGAAATTACAATATGGGAACTACCAGATGGGCCCCACATATCTGGGCAAAAAATATGGGTCCCATTTTATGGTTCTTGGGTGCAGAATCCTCTGGGGGCCCGTTAGGCCTATGGGATTGCCCATATCTGGGCCCCATGCATATGTCCCTTGTGAGAATCCTAGTGCCCCATAATTAACTCTGCCGAAGACATCCGCGCTGCCTCAACACGGCAACAATGGAAATAATGTCCACGGATTACCGATGAGCGACGAAACGACAATTTCCGAAATTCCGGTTTTCCAGTTTTTCAGTCAAAAAAGGTACGATTTCTCCAGAAATATGTAACAAATTGTAGAAAATTTAGCGTAAGTCAAGAGTGTTACGTGTTGTTCATCTTGTTGGTGGGTCGTGATAGGGTAGTTGTCTTGTGTAAGGGTTTTTTAGTAGATTTTTCGGGACATGTGGCCTTGTGGGTTTCAGTAGAGACCAAACGCTTGATCAGCATGATCAGATGATCAGGCCATCTCCTGATCAGGCAAGGTAGCCTGATGAAGCCATGTGGATAATGTCCTGTTGTTTTTTCTTCTATGTTTTTTTCTTCAAGATTTTCAGTCTAAAGCACGTGATCCACTATTTAAAAGCAACCAGTAACAAAAGTATTTTCATTCAAACTTGTGTTGGTGTTTTTTAACAGATTTTCCATCAGATGGCTTCATCAGGCAACGTCCGCCATATTGGAGGTAGCTTGATGAGGCTACATCCTGGTATTCTCCAGCTTCTGCTAATGGAAAACACCTTTTGATTTCACACACTGATTACGTCATAATTCCACGGTAGATAAGAGAATTGCACGGTGAGATCAAAGTAGGCCTATGGTATAAACACATGCTTTTAGTCATATGACATTTTGTTTCGCTTGCGGCCACTTTGTTTCTTCTTTGTTTCTTTCTGATTCTTGAGAATGAGATGGTTGCCTCATCAAGCTACCGATATTGCCTCATCAGGAGAGGTTGCCTGATGAAGCCATATGGCCTGATCAGGCGTTTGGTCTCTACTGGTTTGTGTGAGTCAGTGCTGCCACCTTTTATCAGTGAAACAAACAAACAAACAAACAAACAAACTAGCTTTTACACTGACATTCAGCCGAGGTCTACACAGCCTACATTGTACATGTATAGCACGCATTCCAAGTCTCTCTCAGTTCGCCCCAGTTAGGCTAGGGGCTAGGCCTTGGCCTAGCCTAGAATGCATGTACATGTATTATAGGCCTAGGCCATGTAGGCCTACCAGTATGCCATAAGTCACGTAAATAGCAGACCATGTTTACAAGCGTCATGATGATGTTGCGTGCTCGCATGCATCAGCATGTGTTGGATGCACTACGACGTCACGTCACCAGCTGGTCACTCGCTAGGGCCTAACAATGGGTTGCAAAATTCGGTACACATCGGGCATATTTGAACATGTTGAATCCTCGTTCTTGACCACACTCGTGCTGACCTAGTTCATGTAGCTACATCCACCTGGTTGTTTGACTCAACTCGAGAACGGCAGTGACTCAACTCGAGAATGGCAGTCTCTAACGCTGAGAACGCAACTCGAGTCGGGCCAAGAATGTGTTCTTCTCAACACTCCGCTGAGAGTGGGGAGTGAGAAGAACACGTTCTTTGCCCGACATGGGTTACATGTACGTTCTCGGCGTTCGAGACTGCCATTCTAGAGCGTAGAGGTGAGTCAACAACTAGTGTGTGGTCAAGAATGAGGATTCGAATACGCCTATTATAGTAGTACATGTAGGCCTAGGCCTAGCCTACATTCGGTGGAGATTCCCTGCTCTTGTTTGTGGAGTCGTTTGGTGCGGAGCTATTTATTCACCATCCCACCGATCAGCAGGATAAACTCCACAATATTTGTCCCAGTGTTGTAGGACTACCGGCAGAGTATCTGATCCGAGTGAATTCAGTAAAATTCCATAGGCCTAGGGTAAACGGTCCTATTATCGTCCAGGTCCTATTATCGTACACGCCACTTTTCCATTCATTTTCCAGTTATTTTGCCAGCCGTCCGATAACTGGGCAAGATGGCGGCCATCTTGCAACAAACAAGCTGCCCAATTATCGTCCACTAGTAAATCTCTTACCCTTGGAATATCTTTCAACATATTTTCATCCCAAATGTCTTATTTGACAGATTTTTTTATTTTCTTCAAGAAAAAGATAGCTTTTCTTGGTGAAAATGTGACCTGAATTCATAAATCGTCACTGTCCGACAAATGGAAATGGGTCATTATTTCCGTCACAAACAACCATAACGCATGCGCAAATATGCAAATTAGGCCTTCCGAGGATGGGGTTTAGCACAGACTCGTTTTGAAGTGGGCAGGTCCAATGGCCAGCCCACAAAATCGCCAGAAACGAACATGTGTACGATAACTGGATAAATTACCCTAATAGGCTGCACTACAGATCACAATTAGGCCTAACCTTCCTACACTACAGTTTTGCGTAAGTACATGTACGCGTAACTTATGTGTAAGTGCACAACTTACGCTAGCCGAGTGGTTATCACGTTCGCTTACAATGTAGCAAGCGGCAGGTCCTGGGGTAGAATCCAGCCTGCGCCGTATGGGATATCATGCCTGGCTCTTCACATTCGTTGCATGGGACAGTAACCCATGGCGCCTTGTGCCTTTACAAGGGCAAGTAAAAGACCTCGAATCCAAGTGAGGAACATGAGTAGCTTGAGATGGCCTCTTCCATACATGTATTCACAAGGGCCAATAATGCATTGGCATGTTTGGCTTCGCCCCTACCAGACATAAATGTAATATTAATAATGATAATAATAAATCTCACTTCACTTTTCTTGTCCATCATTTCAGTTCATCTGTAGACGTATGTGTTGACACGGCAGCAAAGTGGAATCAGACCAGGACGACGATCCCGATTCGGGTGTTTATGAAGATGAGGGCGGGAGTGAGGGATCAAACTGCGGGAATGATATGATGGATATCGATGAGTCAGAACAAGGTATTTTTCGATGAGTCAGAACAAGGTATTTTTTGTATTTGTGACCCTCCACAGCAAAACCACTCGCATGTCGCTCAGAAGGTGAGCTGCAATGAACTCAAGGAGCTCGAGGAGCCTGATAGCCTAGTGGTTATCACGTCCGCTAAGCAAGCGACAGGTCCCTGGTTCGAATCCAGCCCGGGCCATATGGGATTTCATTCCCGGCTCTTCACGTCCGTCGCATGGGACAGTAAGCCGTGGTGCCTTGTACCTTGTGTCTTTGCAAGGGCAAGTAAAAGACCCCATCCAAGTGAGGAACATGAGTAGCTTGTGATGGCCTCCTCCGTACTTACCAGGGCCAAAATGCTATAGCGTCAGCCCTGATGGAAAAATGAAATACAAATACAAATACAACGAACTAAGATGACACCAGGAGAGAATGGACGAAATAGATTATTTCAGATTTCATAATAGACAGACAATATTGAAAGTGACAAACATTTGGTCTCAACCTGCCAAGCTGAGAGCGACATGCAACTGGTTTTACTGTGCAGGGTCTTAGTTTATTTGAGTCCATCAGGGCCACATGTCACATTCTTGTCCTTCTATGCCCCTGACGTACATGTACAGGGGCGGATCCAGAATCATGGGAAAGAGGGGGCACAGCCAGCCCACATCGTGGAAAACCTCGGCCAAATTTTAACATCTTTTCAAAATTTCGAAATTTCCTGGTCAATTTTTAAGATTTTCCACAAAATAGAGGGGGCACGGGCCGGGTGTGCTCCCCCTGGATCCACGCCTGGTGTAAAGGGGCTGTTCATTTTCGTCACTTGACATGCTTGAGGAATCTGAGTTGTGATCCTTGGGAAAATGGAAAAAGCTATGCATTTGCAAATTGCAGGGATTATTTGTTGTGCTGTACAGAATAATCACTGCAATTTTGCAGCTCCATAGCTTTCTCCATTTTCTCGAGGATCACAACTCAGATTCCTCAAATGATGAAAATGAACAGCCCCTTTGTTAGCTCACTCGTGAGCTATAGCCATCACCTGGCGTCCGTCGTCCGTCGTCGTCCGTCGTCGTCGTCGTCCGTGTTTGCAGATGGGGGCTTAGGAGGTTATTTTCATCTTGAATGGGCTCCTAGGTGGTCATTTTCTCTTAGGTGGTTAACCACCTAAGAAAACTTCTGCATTCGGACGACGACACTGCAGAGAGCTCTAAGGAGGTTGTATTTCTTAAGTGGTTATTGTCCTTATTCCCTAACAAACCACATTGGAGTAGTTAGGAGACATATTTTGACCACCTAACGACATTTTCTTATGTGGTTAACCACATTAGCATATATTAGTGGCTCCGTCCGTCG
>NMRB01001135.1:158676-170087 GCA_002633025.1 Notospermus geniculatus | reverse complement strand
CCCCCCCCCCCAACAAAAGACTGACGAAATAAACCGCGACCCGACAATATGGGGGAGGCACTGATCAACATTTCTTTCTGTATTTCAGTGTCCGCTACACATTGAAGCATTGTAGCGGGCATTGGCATAGGGGAGGCATTTCAGACATTACAGTCTGGTTTTCCAGAGGGTCTCCTCTGACAACATATCTCCGGGGAGCCACCTGCCTCCGTCGGTCCGGTCGATTTTGCTTGTTATGCACAAGTAAATAGGCAGCACCATTTTACGAGTAAGGATATTTTGACAGTCATTTTGTCAACAGTCAACAGTCAGCAGTCAACAGTCATTTTAGGAACCATGTTTTGCTACTTAATAGAATATAGTTTTATAGTTATAGTTTTGCTAAATACTTAATAGAATATGATTCAAATAATAATAAAGACCATATCTGACAGCATTGGTGCTTTTCAGAAGATTATTCTGGTGCCCTGAACATTTTTTTACTGCGGGCAAAACGACACTGAAAAGGCAAAGTAAGGCCTAATACTTTCATCCCAAACTATGCTACTCCAATGGGCCACCATATAGGCCTATTTCACAAAAAATGACTGTTGACTGCTGACTGTCAAAAAATGACTGTCGAAATATCCTTACTCCCATAGAGTACATTTTACACGTCATGCATACACATTTACGGTACACTTGCAAACTGACAGTCAGCACAACAAGATCTTTTTATCATGTTTATGCATTGCTTAGACGAACATTGCATAAGTGAAATCCCTGAGAGGCAAAAGTACTTGTACCATTCCTTTGTAATTCCTTTGGGAAATTTGTAGCCAATTAGTTATTTCTGTAGCCACTGAATAAAAATATTAGCAAATGGCTACAATGGCTACTGCCAGCAGAAACCCTGCGCTTGGTGGAGGTAATAGCGAGGTTGAGATCCGACTCCCACTCCCGCTCCGACTCCGAGGTGCAAAATTTCGGATTTTTCAAGTTGGAGGTAAATTTACCACTGCACGTTCTGTTCGTTCTCCTGAATGAGTAAACACCATTGCTTTGGAAAACCCCGTTGTATTTGATGACGTAGTTCCCAAAAAGGAATCCTCTGGAGTGGGAGTCGAGACTCGGAACGTATCTGAACATCCCTAATGACGTCATCCCCGTTCGAGTGGCATAATGACGTCATTCCACCGCACATAACGTTGCCGACGTCACGGATGACGCGACGGCAATCTCGGTGACGTCAAAAGGCCTGAACAGCATTGTTATTTTCGTTATTCTCTTAATACTAGCATATTGTACCCGTGGGCCGTAGTATGGAGGAGTGTGTTTGGGGGGGGGGGTAATTATTGGGGTTACACTTGACACTTGTGTTTTGCAAGCTAAGTAGGCTTACGTTACGAAGTATGGTGAACACCTAGTTGCACCCTCATTGCCGCTAGGCGCTACGCATCATGGTCCATACCGCATGTTGCCATGATGATTGGTAGGCCTAATTATGATTTACATGCATTCCCATGCCAGATAAACGCAAAGTCATAAATACACAATGAAAAAAAGACCAGAAAGGCAAAAGAAAAAAAAACAAAATACTAATGAATGAAGGTGAAGAAAATTTACACGCCCTGCGTATCGAACCCGAGACCTTCTGCTCTATGGGCAGGATGCATTGCCACTCGGCCATAGCGACTGTGTATTGTTTGGATATGTCAGGCGGCGCTCCCACGGCGTGCAGTAGGGAGAATTTAGAAAGCAATCGAACAAAATTACTAAAAAAAGTAAAATTGCGACCCCAACAAAGTTCTCTTCACCAAATCAACCACCCGTTGCATCAGGATATGGTATCCTCTATCATCATGCTGAATTTCAAGACAAAACAAATCTTCTAAGTGTGACTTTATTGAGCCGACTTCCAGCATTATTATATAGATTTCGAAAACTATAGTGATATCAAAATTCGGGCTTCGTAAGGACACTTCCCAGGCCCGTCTGCACTTGCATACCAAGTTTGGCGGCGATCCGTTCATTAGTCTCGAAGAAAATCGCGAACACACACACAAACAAACAAACAAACTCTTGTCAAATTTTAGTATCTCACACAAGGCCTCCCTTTGTTGGCCTAGTTTTTGGACTTAGAAAATTTCCACCGAAGACCAATAAACTGTGAACTTCCTGTATATAGGCCTTTAGTTTATTTGGAATATACAAGACCTGATTGAGGAATAATGGACTGGTGTAACATCACACACAGTGGCTGGACACCATTTTTAGCTCAGCTGACCAAAGGTCAGCGGAGTATTCATACATCTATGTATACTGCTGAGTGGCGTCCGTCTGTGTGTGTGTGTAGTCTGTAAACTGGCACGTTTTGCAACCGCAAGGCCCAGGGCCCTGAAATTTGGTGGAGTGTTAGGCCCTAGGGAGGGCTCGAAACAGAACCAAAAACTTCCGTGATTTGACCTACATTCTGCTCTCCAGGGGGCGTATTCCACTCATAAAATGAAAAATCCTCATTACTCAGTCCAGAGAAAACAAATCACACTGTAACTGATATATTGTGTTGCTTATTATTTTCCTCACCTCCAGTAGCGGCAAATTGTTCAAAATTTTTCCACCAGGGGGTGTAATCTGCATAAATCAAAAACATGGGTTTTTGAATTGCCCCCCATTACTTGAACATATTCAGTGAATGTCCTTGATGATGTCACCATTTTATGTTGTGGATTTGATGACATTTGCAGGGAATTGAAAGAACAGCCTTCTTGCACAGTGGATCACATGGTTTTCAGGTTTTGTGCAGAGACAACTACACTGCTCATCTTTATGCAGTGAAATCTTCACTTTCATGCTTTATACAGTTGCTACATGTAATTAACCAAGTGTGGTATTTTAGAATACAAAGGTAGGTGCAACTGCACTGCCTGCCACTGGTAATATGCAACTGGAATCTCATACCCAAGCCAAGGCCAAGCTGAAAGACTGCTGTTGCATGTGTGAATCTGACTGTAGATATTCCCCCCTCCCCTCTTTAGTTTTGGGAGTATTGGGTGTATTCAGAGTTGGGTTGAAGGATTGGGGTGCAATCATGAATGGGGGGCTCCCCCTTCTGATGTGGAGTTTCCAGTTTGGGCTGATTTTCCCCAATCCTCCTTAGGAACTCAATGAGGAGGATAGAGGCCACTGAGGATGAGGTAACATCTTCATCAGTGACCTCTGACGATGAATTGAGGAACCGGCGTCTTTCTTTGCGCGGGCCCGAGTGGGGATGGTGGTTTTTTGGAGAGGCTTGGCGGGGGATGGTGNTTTTCCCCAATCCTCCTTAGGAACTCACTGAGGAGGATAGAGGCCACTGGGTCTGGGAGTACACGTAGATGTAAACTAATAGTTACCATGTCTGCAAAATTTTTCCTGGTGTCGTTTTACTTGTTTTGCAAGAGCGATTTGATCAATTGCTTCAAATGTGTCTATCAGGACTTTATACCCATCTTTTTGAAAGATGTTTATCAGCGTTAGCCTGAAATTTAGTAAAAGAGGAATTAGAGCAAGTAGGGGTTAGTAATGATGATATTTGCGACAGTGTTTCTAGGTGCTTTAGGCCTATTTAACAGACAATGGGGAACAATGGTGAAGCAGACCACGCGAGAATATACGCGTGGGTTTGAACTTATAGTACACAGATGCCAACTATTATTCATGACGACTCAAGGTGTGATTGGCTGTGCTTGGTGAACCGCATCTCTCGAACAACAAGATGACATTGTAAATGTCGTATGGTTCCCGTTTAGGTATACTTTTACATGAACGGTACATTGATAGAGATGAAGATACATTGATAGAGATCAGGATACATTGATAGAGATCAGATGCATTGCGAGAGATCAGGATACATTGATAGAGATCAGGATACATTGACAGAGATCTGGATACCGGTACATTGACTGGTGTACAACGAAGCTGAATCCCACAGAACTTGATCTCATGCCAATAACTCATCTCATGGTTGACCTTGACCTTGATATCTGCTCATCAAGGTCGTTGCATAATCAAAATGGGCAGCCTCAATAACCTAAGTGTGGGTGATATCATGTCTCTATCTGTATCACGGGCATAGATATTTCAAATTCTCAAGTTTAACCTGGACCTTGACCTTTGATCGTTAAGGTCATTGCATGATCGAAATGGGCATCCTCAATAAACCTAAGTATGGGTGATGTGATATCATGCCATTACCTCTACGACAGGAAGAGATACTTCAAAGTATCAAGTTCGACCTTGACCTTGACCTCTGATGATCAAGGTCATTGCATAATCAAAGTGGGCATCCTCAATAACCAAAGTATGGGTGATATCATGCCTCTATCTCTAACACAGGCAGAGATATTTCAAATTATCAAGTTTGATATTTCAAAATCTCATGATATCTCAATCACTTGGACACTGGAGGATGAGAATTTTAACACAGTCCAGTCCTTGGATAAGTAGGCATGAACTAAGACTTGTTTCATGTTACTCAGTTGACAATATGACAAGTTATCTCAAAATATCAAATTTATGATATTGATATAACCATGACCCCAACATCTCAGGTCAAAGGTAATCAGTCCATTGGATTCCTAGGGTATGAAAACCTAAGGGTAGAACTTGTTTCTGTTGCTCTAGGTGCTAAAGGAACCGAGTAATGACATCAGATAAAAGCATGACGGACAAAATATCAAGTCTGATATGTTGATTACATCATGATGGAGGCATCTGATGTTGAAAATGATTAGCTCATTGGATTGCCCAGCTTGACAAACCTAGGGGTAGGATGTGTTACCAGAGCTGTAGCTGCTGAAGGAGATAAGATATGGAGGCGTGACAGACTGGACACACAGACAGACAGATAGGGGCACTACATGTAGGCAACTTTCCTAATCAAGTGGCTATGGAGGCATGAAAGCCTATACGCATCAATTTGCATCGCCGTCTGTCGGGGTGCTCGGAAGTGCAGTTATGTAGTGCGGTTACACTATAAAATACCCGTGTCTAAAATAGGTGTCTGCTCTATTCACCTTATCTCAATTCGCCTTCTCTCATTTTGCCTTTTCCCATTTTGCCATTCCATATCTTGCCTTTTCTCAATTCGCCTTCACCTAACTTGCCTTTGTATTATTCTGCCTTTGTCTTAACTTGCCTTACTCCTGATTCACCTTTATCTCATCTCGCCTCATCCCAAATCGCCTTCTCATATTTCGCCTTCGTTCTATTCTGCCTTTGTATTATTTTGCCTTTTCTCTTGTCGCATTTTCTCCATCCGCCTTTGTCCCATTTCACCTTCTTCCCAATTTGCCTTTTCTCATTTTGCCATTTCCCATCTCGCCTTTTCTCAATTTGCCTTCGCTTATCTTGCCTTTGTTTTATTCTGCCTTTGTCTTGACTGGCATTTTTGTCCCCCGGAGCCCTCGGAGGGGGACTTGAAAATACCGGCCGTCCGTGCGCCTCTGCCGCTCGGCGCTTGGCGCTCGCCGCTCGCCACTACTAGTCCCAGGGACTAGTAGTGGCGAGGGACTCCCTTCCGCTCTATAACTTAAGAACGACTGAAGATTTTGGATTCATATTTGGTGGAGGGATGTATCACGGGCCAAAGGTGTGTCGCGTGAAAGAATCGGCCAAATCCGATTCTCCACTTTGCCACCAGGGGGCAAAAAGCCGAAACACAAAAACTGTGATTTTGCCTTAATACTGAACGGCATTTCCTATCTCCAGGCATCGATTGTCTTCACGCTGCCACTTACAATCTCTGCCACCAAACGCCGGACTACGAACCGCCTCACTTCTGAGCTTCCGCAGCAAGAAAAATAGTGCGTATGAAAATATCAACAACTACTATCTTATCGTCGTTTATTTCACAGTAACATCATGTTTTTGTAATTGTTTTTGTAATTGTTACAACATTTAAGAGTATGAAAGGTATAAATTTTGCAAGTTTGTGGCT
The DNA here is from genome assembly GCA_002633025.1 of Notospermus geniculatus. Lineage (NCBI taxonomy): Eukaryota > Metazoa > Nemertea > Pilidiophora > Heteronemertea > Lineidae > Notospermus > Notospermus geniculatus. The sequence goes on along the minus strand of NMRB01001135.1, from coordinate 164,128 downwards.
GGGATTAAAAATGCCAAAAATCCTGGCAAACGGAAAGTTGGTGATGCGGCCATTTGGTGGCAATGGTATCACCAGCGCAGCAGAAGTTGATACCGATTGTGCGCAGTATGCGGCATTTCATCAAAGTTTTATGGTAGGCTCAGCTAGCAAGGGTACATAATATATCATAGGATTTTAAAGTTTAATTGATTTTTCAGCCCTGTAGGGGGCACTTTGTAAAATCCACAAAAGTTCCCTTCCGCTCTGTAACTTCGGAACGACTGAAAATTTTGGGTTGATATTTGGTGGAGGGATGTATCATGGGCCAACGGTGTGTCACGTCAAAGAATCGACCAAATCTGATTTTCCACTTTGCCACCAGGGGGCCAAAAAGCCGAATCACATAAACTGTGATTGTGCCATTGATACTGAAGGGAATCTTCAAAATACATGCCCGTCGAACTTGCACCCGGGGCGACGGGGGACGTTTAATGCTGTGCTTGTCCTAATTCGCCTTCGTCCCATCCTGCCAAATCTTACTTTACCTTCTCATATTTTGTCATGCATTTTTTCGCCTTACCTTTAGAAAATGACCGAAAATGAACCTACAAGACCAGACAACCACTTTGGCACACGGCCCCAGCATGAGTTACTTAGTAGGTGTTAGTGCATATTTTAAAGGGGCCGCAATTGGCAATTTCTACAGTAAGGTACACATTTTGGGGCCTGACAAGAAGCTTGGCTGTTTCCAGATCGCTTCATTCATGATGAATCTAGAACTTAAATTGGTATCCACAGATCGGAAATGTCTCACTCTATACTGCTGTTTAATCTTTCGATGATTTTTTCATTTTTAGTCTTACGAAAGTACTACAATGTAGATGCTTATTCTCTGTCAAAGAACACTCTAAAAATCGGCTAATATTATCAAATGTTTGTTAAAACACTCCCACAGAATAACTCTTTGGGAACTGTTTGGGCATAGAATATTAGTTTCAGTTCACGGAATGCAGTTTTTAAAAATCATTCAAATTATGTGCATCACCTGAAGTGTGTTTTTAGCTCACCTCACAGAGGTGAGCTTATCCCATGGTGTGTCGTCCGTCGTCGTTAACAGGGGTGGCACGTTTCTAAACCGCTTGGGTTAGAAACTTGAAATTTGGTGTACAGGTAGCCTATGGTAAAAACTATCTCTGGACCGAAACTTAGCGCTGCCAGTTTTACACTCTGGCCCGTAGGGGGCGCTTTGTGAAAACCTTCTTTTGGCCATATCTCCTGAACGCTGCTAGCTAGAACCACGAAACTTTTATGGTGGGTTCCTCTGATGAGGCAACATCACATAAATCCCGGGTTATAGATTTGACCTACTTTTCAAGGTCACGGAGGTCAAAGTTCAAAATTCCAGTGTTTGTTGGCAAGTTTCTAAACCGCTAGGCTTAGAAGCTTGAAACTTGGTGTACAGGTACCCTATGGTAAAAACTATCTCTGGACGGAAACTTAGCGTTGCCAGTTTTACACTCTTTTTTTACCTTCTTTTCCCCGTATCTCCTGACTGCTGCTAACTAGAACCATGAAACTTTTATGATGGGTTCCTCTGATGAGACTACATCACATAAATCCTGGGTTTTTGATTTGGCCCACTTTTCAAGGTCACAGAGGTCAAAGTTCAAAATCCAATGTTTGGTGGCACATTTCGTGAAATAGGCAAAATAAGAGCAAGGCGAATAAAGACAAAGGCAAGATGAGAGAAGGCGAATTAGGAAGAAGGCAAATTTAGACAAATGCGAAGTGAGACAAGGCAGAGTAAGACAAGGCCAAAAAAGACTAGGCAAATTAAGATAAAGGCAAAACTAGAAAAGGCAAAAAGAAACAGAGGCAAAATAAGAAAAGGCGAAATAGAAAAAGGCAAATAGAGACAAAGGTAAAATGAGACAAGGCGAAGTAGGAGAAGGTGAGGCGAATCAGGAAAAGGCGAAATGTATACTTTTTGAAGGCGAAGTAGATAAGGCGAATAGGGCATGTACCCTAAAATAGCCCCGGCGTTGCCCCTTTGAGCTCGCTGGGGCTTATAAGCATGGGGATTGCAGACACGGGTCTATTTAGATCTGGCGATTTATAGACTGTGTAATCACAAAATCCCCACGGTCTACGGGGATTTATGTAGTGTAACCACTGCTTATAACTGAAAGTCAGAATGAAATAATACTAAATAGATTATAATTACATTTCTAAATGGGTTACGATAGAATGTAGCCCGTCCAATTTGTCAAAATCCTTCCTTTTAATGGATCCCAGAGTAAGAAGATAATTTTTCATATCCTTTATCATATCAGGGCTCATCTCATGAGCAAGACGTTGAATGAGGTCAGCATGATCTTTACGGCTTGCCATCTCTTGTCTCTCGGAGTTACCTTGAATAGATTAATAAAGGGACATCAGAGAGATTTGTTTAAGGCAGGGCTCACCCAAAATAATGCCTAGGGAGACATAAAGTCGCAAAAAATTTTTTTAAGGGGGTATATGATCCCTCTGAAGCATTTCGTGCCCCCAAAATGCCCAAATCCGCTCCTAAATGCCCTAAAATATCATAAGTGTTAATTTCTTGCAAAGAGGCTGAAATCAAACAACTTTGTTTGTCCAGAAACTTGTGAAGTCTCCCTCTTGAGAGTGAAGCTTCCCAAAATTTTGAGGAGTGAGACATTATTTCTCCCTAATTTTAGACCCAAGTGTGAGCCCTGTAAGGAGCTCACACTTGGGTCATGGTATTGCCACTTTTCTGAATTCAATACAGTGTGGCTTTAAGCTCTTGTATTCTGCCCTGCAAACAATAGCTAAAGATAAATCTTACAGTTATGGAACGTTCTAGAATACGGCCCAATGACACTTGATGTTATGTTGTTGCGGACAGTAATGACGGCAAATGTTGGAACTTACCACAAGCTGTTAGATGACCAAAAACGAAAAGAAAATTATCCGAAATCGGATAGGGAAAATTAGACAACCTGTAATGATTATGGGCTGGGGACAACAAACGTCAATATCACCGTAGTGACTTCACTTACGTCACCGGGGATAGGCCTATCTTGCCCAGGCTGGGATTTGAACACTTCATTAGCATATTTTTTCAAGTATCCTTAATGGTGTTTACGAATTTAATTTGAAAGAAGTTATTGCGGTGAATCAGGACATTGAATATGTTAACATTAGAATGACAAAAAGGCATTGCTTACATTCCAGTACCCCAGTGTCGATGTTCTTGGGAGGCCTTTGAATACTATAGGCATATCTGGATTTCATTTTTTAAAATCCATTGATGTGTGTGCGTGGATCAGCATTTTGATACATAGCGCTGATAGCCATATAGGCCTCCTGGTTTGGGCGAGGGTGGGGGTAGTTCTTCGTTGTTATTTGACCTACCATATATACGCAAATATTTTCACGGCTAAAATATTTAGCGGTTGTACCTTTTCGCATGGGTAAATATTCGCGGTTGGGGTCCGATGTAAGATTTCAAAAACACTATTTTCAATGGTGCGCAGTGTAATTCAGTGCAAACCACAATGTATTACAGGATCGTGGGCGATTGGAAAATGGTTTGCGTGCAGAAGAATTTGCGGGGGTATTGACCAGCGATTTTCGCGGTAATTTTTATTAGCTCACCTGTGAGCTTAGTCATGTATTAGAGGGGTACCTTAATAAAAGCCTAGTTTCGGCCCGATCAGACATCCAATATGGCCGCCAGGTGGCGTAACCTGAAAATCATCCAAGTGCTAAAACTCAGGAACGGCTTGACCCAGAGTGCTCAAACTTGATATTTACCTCCCTCTTGATGACCTTTACAAGCAGGTCAAATTTCGGCCTGATTAAACTTCCAATATGACCGCCAGGTGGCATAACCCGAAAATCATCAAATGTGCTATAACTCAGGAACGACTTGACCCAGAGCGCTCAAATGTGCTATGTGGCCCCCTGCAGATGACCTTTATATTTATGTGAAGTTTTGGCCCGATCGGACATCCAATATGGCCGCCAGGTGGCATAACCCCAAAATCATTGAAGTCCTGCAACTTGGGAATGACTTGACCCAGATTGCTCATAACTGACACGCACCTCTCTCTGTCATTACACTATTATGTTCAAACGGGTGAGCACATGGTCCATGGACCATTTCATTCGCGAAAATATTTGCGTATACGGTAGGCTATTTTGAAACAGGTTTAAAACAGTTCGAAAACTTTCCATAGCAGCCATGCCTACCCTATTGGCTGGTATTCATAAAAGTTAGCAAATGCTTTTACTTAAGATTTGCACAGCGAGGTCTAGTGTAAATATACTACAAAACTTGAAGTAAAAGCATTTGCTAGCTTTTATGAATATCAGCCATGGATGGCAAAATAAAGAGCTGTTCAATGTGACTGGCAGGCATGGAGGGAAAGGGCTATTGAAGACTGATTTATCCAACCACACAGATTGTTGACATCATTACATGTATCTTCAGGGAATAGTGATTGTAAACAGACACTCTTTTAACCCGTTAACTGGGTAGGACGTAATATAACGCCCTTCACAATAGCCGCCTAAATTGCGTAGGGCGTACTATTACGTCCTATAAATTATACCCATAATTAATTTTCTGCAACACTACGGCACCTGGGGAATACCCCAGGATCGTAGCATGGGTAGGACGAGATCAGAAATGGCTCATCACATTGTGTAGGACGTTATATTTTGCCTGAAACTTTTGTGCAACAAAGTCTCTGCAACACACAAAATGACAAAAAATGACATTTTTTACACAATGGGAAGCGGATTAAAAAAAACTACACGGTTAACGGGTTAATAGTGCCTGCCAACAAAGCAGTCTTCGCAGCCCAGTGCAAGTAACGCAAGACTCACTCATTGGTCAGTTACGTTTGAGGCATCAAACATTGGGATTGGTAGTTCAGGGGCTTTGCGTTAAACTCCCTATTACCTTGCATTAGTCCGCAACAGGCATGACAGGTCCCACCAGTTAGTGATTATTTTGACTCCCAGGTGCTACAAATTTGCATTTTTGCCAGTCTACATTTCATACTTTTCCAGGGGAGGACCGCCAGGACCCGAAGCACCACGTCGTGACGTTATTTCCCAATTGAGACTCTTTGCCTGACCTACTTTATTCCTCTTTTCACGCATTCTTCTTTCTTTCTATTCCACAGACTCACAGTTTCCACTCAGCGTATTGGAATGGGACATGTTGTGTACCCCAGGAAGAGGTCGGGCCACCCATGTATCGGAACACGATGGAGTATGATGAGGAATCTCTGTTATTGGGCATGGAGGACCTGTCTGCACGTTAAACGGAGGATCCATCTCTCCGTGATGGGGGACTGGTCTGTGCAGTAAATGGAGCTGGAAGGTCAATCTGTGATGGAGGACCTGTCTGTGCGGTAAATGGAGCCGGAAGGTCTATCTGTGATGGAGGACCTGTCTG
>NMRB01001135.1:119440-153442 GCA_002633025.1 Notospermus geniculatus | reverse complement strand
GCGTGAAAAACTACCCCAGAAAAAGTGGTTTGCCTGCTTTTCCTCAAAAATGCTTCTAGAATTCACTTTTCCCAGAAATACAACCAGTCTAGAGTGCCGGTCGGCATTTCTGCGTCCTGGACCGGGCCGTCCGGCGCCGACCAGCATCGGCAGAACCCTGACTTAGGCATGCATAATATGTGCATGCACAGCCATTAGGCCCTAGACTATGCACTGCAGCGCATGAGATGAGCGCATGCAGCAAGCCTGCACTTTTACCAGTGGCTTAGCATGCTTAGGCCTACTGCTACATTAAAATTTGACTGCAGTTGTATTTTTTGGGGTTTACTATGTCTTTCACCTTAGACTTCAAATGAAACTCATTAATTTGGAGGAAAATGATCAAATATAAAATGGGCATGATGGGTGTGGCCTTGGGTGTGGCAACCTTCATCATGCATCCATGCATGCCATGTGACCCACATGACATGCATGACCTCAAATTGGTGATCAGCTAAAAAAGAAGTACCACAGTTTCAATGCCTAGTTAGGCCCTGCTTGGTCGTAGATCCATCAGATGGGGTGCGGGAGCCAGGACAACTGACCAATATTGACGGAATCAGAGTACATGCAGGTACCCCATGGTGATCCTGAAGGGACTGGCGTTGATTTCAGTTGATTATTCTGAATAAAGACAGATTTCTGACATGTCTGAAGTATTGTGGAGATTCTCACAGATCAAGCCCCCGGTGCCTACTAGAACGCTAGGACTTGATCTCTTGACCTCTGACGACCTACATAATGATTTAATCTACATAAACTGTGTTATCAGCAAAAAGAGCTTTCCATAAGCAACAATTTGAGGGGTAATTGACTTAATTCTGACAAATCAAAGCAGAGACATCCAATTTTATGTAGTTTTGACTGGACAAGGCAAAATTTACAAAAAAATGAAAAAGGGCGATTCCATGAGGTGTCGTACGGGACATTTGGAGTAGCTTTTCTCCTGTCCCACCCAGATCTTTTAACATGTTTAAGAAAGTTGGGATTAAATGTATTGCAAGGATGTAGAAGTAGGAGAGGTACACAGGGACACCAACACTTGGAATGTTAATTGTTTGACTGATCAGTAATTAAAAGAAATGTTCGGTGTCGTACGGGACATCAAAGTGGACACCAGTTTTGACCTTGCATTACATAGCTGAAAAAGTCTGTGAACTGGTTATAGCAACTGACTTCAAATGGACCATATAATATCACATAGTAGATCCTCTAGCTAACTGACAATCACTTTCCCTTTTCTTGCTTTTAGTTGTGTAGCTAAGCTAAAAAATGTGTGGTGTCGTACGGGACAAGCAAAAAAGTGTCGTACGGGACACATTTGTCCAGCGCCCTAAGGCAGCAATAATATTGGTTCCCAGTAGAAGTGAAGCTTAATATGAGGTGGAATATTTGTACAGGTGAAGTGAACTTTATTTTAAACTGAAAACAACAGCAAAACATTATGTAAATTCTTGAAACAGCAGCAACAATGAACACCACAACAGCAAAATGCATTTTCAAGTTAAAAAGTATGTTTTCTCCTAAGACTAAACTCTGAAATTCAAATCTGATGCATAATGTAGAATGTTACAAAACAGCACACAATATGCTGCTAATAAAATATCCGAGATCTATTGAAAGTTATTTTCAACATAAAAATAGTACGGGACAATGGTGTCGTACGGGACAAAAGTGTCGTACGGGACAGCTAATTATCTGCTTTCTGATCATAACCAAGACAGCAAATTCAACAAATTATGGATAATATTGTTGCTCATGACTAACACTCAGAGAATATTAATTATCACTGTTGTACATCATACTGAACAAATGCTACAGACATAAATAGTAGTTTTTGGTGTCGTACGGGACACTGTGACTTCGCAAATTTCAATCCAAATTATTGAAATGTGGAAAAGGCCCAAACTTAATCTATGGCTGGTGGCAATACAACCTTACCATCCACTATCTATTCAGGGTAAATGACAGTTGCTGTAACAGTTACCAGTGGAGACAGCCTGGGTAAAAGATTAGTGAGAATTCACAGAATTTGTCTTAAATTAGGTACCCTGATATGTAAAGGGTTAAAAAATTGATATACAAGACTTTTTGATCATAAATCTTTTAATTCCTGAAAGAAGGGAATGTCAACTTATGAAAATGACCAATACAACTTGAATTGGGGCATTCTGAACTTTTGCTTATTTTGTCCACCTTTTCATGGAATCGCCCAAAAGGGTCAGAAATCGTTTAGTGGCATACCTTACTCGGCAAAGATATTCCCATTTTGTAACCCAACATTGATTTTATGATCCATTCACGTTGAAATGAACCAGTTCCCCGGGGGTAAAACAGATTTCCTCAAAATCTGTTAAGGTTTATTTGGCCAGTACCCAAATTTTGGGCAAGGTGAAAAATTTATGACCTTTTGACCCCTGATGACCCACATAATAATCTCATTTGCATAAATTGTGTGTCATCCGAAAGGGCTTTCCAAAAGCAACATTTTGAGTGGTCATTTGTTGAATTCTATCAAACCATTGCAGAGATATGCCGTTTTTCATTTCCCCTACCCCGTAATTTGGGCGCCATTATTCAGCGGGCATTCCCATATTCAGGGGCCATTTTCTACCATAAAGCTGAAATTGCTGACTTGGCTTAAAGGTTTTTCTGACACTAGGGGTATGGTACTTTCCGAAAAATAAGGTCTCCCTTTGTCCCTAAAAATGGTACCAATGAGTGAATTTTTGGCCTCTAGCTCATGGACTATATGCTTCGATCGCTTGCTCGGTCATGCCGTCCGTTGTGCCGCTGAGTGTGTCACAATTCAGTGCATACTGTCGACCTACACGTGCATCTGTGTGTGTGTGTGTGTGTGTGTGTATTGTAATGAAATGAAGGGTCAGTCTGATCATGCTGATCACGGACCAAAATAGGCATGATAGGCCTACGACTTTGCCTATCCCGTGTGTAGTCTATAGCCCTAGGTCCGTCGTCTTACTCGTGACTGTCAGTACAGTATGAGGAGCAACGTTCGGCGCATTTTCTAATCTCTTCACATTTGACAGAGCCCTTTTGACTTATTTCCACAATAATTTCTGCTCCCACTTCCATATTTTCCGCTCTCCGCTTCACAACAGCGGGCCTACTCAAGACTAATGAAGGCCCATCGTTCAGCCATGGATATAGTTTGAGTTGTGGTGGTGAATGTGAGAGCTAAGTGTTGCTCATTTCTCATTCACAATGAATGAAGAAAAGTCAGTCTTGGCTGAAGTTTGTGTTAGTCATGCAGGGTCAATTTCCATAACCGACCGCGCGTCAATTCATTGGATTGCGAGTAGTTGCCCAATACACAACCTGTTGGCACCCTGTCAATCCCGTAAACTGTTCAGTGGCCATTGAATTTTATCTACCAGCATGACCATTGCGTTCAAGGGACTCTGTCAAAGGTGTTGCAAGCATGGACAAAATAATTTTGATAAAAGTGCTCCAAAATCACATTTCTAAATAGAATATTTGAAATTATAGGATATATTATGAAAGCCCGTGATGAGTAGAACACAGTGATATAAAAATTTTAAGTCAAATCATGCAAATAAAAAAGTACCTAGTGAAAAACATACCTTTACAAAATTCCTTCTGTCAAAGGCGGATTTCGGCAGATTTATTCGATGCTGACACCATTAGATATCCATGAAAAATTGCTACTAAATAGTTGGGACCAATTTTCTGAACCCCATTGATTTGGGGATATTACAGAAAAACTGTTGTCCATTTATTTTTGGCCATGAGTGTACCTTTGATACTTGGCGTCATACTAATATAACTGAAAAATGAATATCTAATGTTCTATTGTAGCTTTAACATGTACACATATATTAAAAAGACGCCTGAAATATAAAAATTGCTAATGAGTGATTACATGTATGTGATAATGGGCCAAGATACAGAATAGCACAAAATTGACACACAAAATGATAATAAGCAAGAAGTCAATCTCCAGAATTCACGAATTTTAGACCCCAACCGGGGTCTTTTTCAAGTGGAACTTTACAATCTGAAACTCTAGAAAAGACTGAGCTGAAACCCGAATGTGGAACTAACCTGTGTAGACAGGATGAGTGAGCAATTAAGGAAAGAATAGTGTCCAAGCCCCACGGATGGTTGCTGGACCTAATTAAGAGAGTGGATGTAATTAAGGAAAGAAAAGTGTCCAAGCCCCACGGATGGTTGCTGGACCTAATAAAGAGAGTGGATGTAATTAAGGAGAAACTGATTTAGCTGAAAGAAAAGGTTTTAATAAATATGACATGTGCAATACATAACAAGCACAAAGCGAAAAGATGCACAAAGGTCAACACAAAGTAAAAGAATATAAAGGAAGTCAACTTCCAGATTTGTAGGAAAAAACCAGAATGGATAATGCAAATCACTGAGCAATGAGAAGAATAGGGCGAGGAGGAATAGAGCAAAGGGGGGGGGGGGAAAAACAAGGCCTAGACCAGAAGGGGAGCCACGTGCCCTCCACAACTGGAAAACCTAAAACGAAATAGGCCTACCAGGGGGAGAGAGTGAGAAGAACACGAATGCCAAACTGGGGACTCAGAACCTCAGCATCTTGTGTTAAGACCTGAGGGGGTGATGGTTTTAAGGGTCCACATCCATTTCAACTCTGTACTAAGGAGGGTCGTCTCATCTGGACATGTCTCGAGGATGGTGAACCTCAGGTCCTCGACAGAATGCCCTGGCAACTTGAAGTGGGCATAGAGTATCGAGCAGTCACGATCATCCTCTTTCCCTAATCTGATGTTGGACTTGTGGTTGTTCATCCTTTTACGGAAACATGTTGTCTGTCCGACGTACTGATTGATGGTGGTGCATCTGGTACATGTGATGCAGTAGACCACATTTCTGCTGTCACAATCAGCGGGACCCCTCAGGCGGAGTGGATGGGACCTTCCCGTGGAGGAACTAGTGATGTGGGACTGGGAGGGCAAGGAGATGCAAAGTTGACATTTCCGACCTCTCTTTGGTCCTTTCCCTGAGCAAGGGTCACAGGTGGGCTTGGCACGTTGGATCTCCTGTGTGGGGACCTTGGCTCTTACCAGCACATCACGAAGGTTTTTGGGTCTCCGGAATGCAATAAGGGGTGGCTCAGGGCAGCATTCCTTCATTGATGGGTTCAAATGAAGAATAGGAAGGAAACGGCGTGTGATTGCAGTAATGTCTGGCAGTCCAGGGTGATAGGTGAGGACTAAGGGGATCTTGCGGGTTTTGGGGGACTGCTGGTTGTCTCGGACCTCACTTCTGTCGACACTCTGGTTAGCCTGGGGATCACCATCATCAGCTCTGTCTCTACTCCCATCCTGGGTATTGGTTTCCGTCGTAGTGGGAGGGTGGGCCCCCTGGCCGTCATGACGTTGGATCGCCCTTTCTACTTCCCTTGCAACCTTCCGTCTGTTATGTCCCCTGTCTGTGAGAAAGCCAACCAAGTTCTGAAGGTGTTTCAGAGCCGCAGGCCGTTCTGAGCATATGGACAGGATGCGGAGGGCTTGGGAAAAAGGGATGGCACGTTTAGTATGGCCAGGGTGACAGGAAGCTGGGTGGAGGTATTGGTGAGTGTCCGTGGGTTTTACATAGAGGTCAGTCACAATCCTTGAGTCGCAGAGTTTGACAGTCACATCCAAAAAGTTCTGGGAGGAAGGGGATGCATCCCAAGTGAACCTGATGGTGGGGTGGAACTCATTGAGCCTGTCAACGAAATCCTCCAGTTTTTTACGTCCATGGGTCCACACAGAGAAAACATCATCTATGAACCTGAGCCAGTTGTAGGGTTTGAAGGGGGAAGTAACCAGGGCCTGTGACTCGAGTATGTGCATGAAAATGATAGCGTACGAGGGGGCCATTTTAGTTCCTGTCGCAGTTGCAGAGACCTGTAAGAAAAACATTGAGTGGAATTTAAAGACATTCTTAGATAGGACGAAATGGGCCAGCGTACATATGTCCTTGATCACGCTCTCTGGTAGGCCCTGTTTAGTCAATAATGCCGAGATGGCATTCAAGCCATCTTCATGTGGGATACTAGGATACAAGCTGACGACATCCAGGGTAACAAGGAGTGTCCCTTGTGGTAACGTACCTAAGTCACGTACCTTGCTAAGAAAATCCTTGGTGTCCTTAAGATACGAAGTGACTGAAGGGAGGTAGGGCTTAAGGAAATGGTCCACAATCTCGGAGACTTTCTCCGTCAAAGAGCCTGAACAAGACACTACAGGACGACCTGGGACCCCGGGTTTATGGGCCTTTAGGAGAAGGTAGAACCCAGCAAGTTTATGATTTTTAGGAACCGCGTATGCTGCCATGGTATCAGAGAGGGTGCCATTTTTGTGGGCATGGTCTACCAGCTGGGTGAGTTGGCCTTCAAACTCTGCTGAGGGGGTCAGAATCAAGGGGCCTATAGGTAGCTACATCACTGAGTTGCCTGAGGCCCTCATTGATATATCTGTCAGTATCCATGATAACCACTCCCGAGCCTTTGTCTGCTTCCTTGATGATAATGTCATGGTTGTCAGAGAGCTCCCTGAGGGCTTGGCGTTCATCTGAGGGGAGGTTATTATGGACCTTCTTCCCTGCTTCAGGGTCCTTGAAAAATTCCGTCTCGACCGCCTGGAGGAAGTCATCTGTATACTGGCAGCGGCGTGGTGGGTTCCAGGTCGATTTAGGTTTGAAGGGGTCCGGGACATGCTCTTGTTCTGTGTCAGATTTGTCAGAAAAGTATTCAGCCAGCCTGACCCGGCGTTTCCAAGCCGCCATGTCCAAATGTGCCTGGACCTCATCGACTTGTTTAGGGACAGGGCAGAAATTGGAAAGGACTTCCAGTTGGAGTGAGGTAGGTTTGAAGGAAGAGGATAGGTTAATGACAGATGAAAATTTGTCTTCATGAAGACGAACCGGGTTTCTGGTGGGGTCCAGGTAACCCTCCTCACAGACATCATCGGTTCGCGAGGACACAGCAGTAGAAACAAGTTGTGATAATGGGCCGTATGTATAAAAATGAAGCATTTACTTCTTGCAAAAGCAAAAAGTAAAAGCAGTTGCTTGATGCCAAAAGTAAAAGTAAAAGCAATTGCTTGATTTCATATACATAATCTTTCACTTCTACTTCAAAGCAAATGCTTATACTTAACAAGAATTTGTTTGTTTACCAAAGGTTCTACACTTGGAGCAATTGCTCAGTATTATGCATATGAATTCTAGCATTTGCTAGGAAGGAACAAGTAAATAGTAATTGCTTTTTAGCAAAAGCGTTTACTTTGGGTTTTATGCATTCAGATGGAAGTAATTTCTCCAATTTTCAAGTAAAAAGCATTTGCTTTTTTATGCATATGGGCCATTATTTAGCTATGCATGCACAAACTTTAAAAACATGTATTAAACTAGAAATTGACTTGTCAGTCAATTTGAAGACCGCCTTTGAAAATTCTGAATTTTGTAAATATGTTAGGGCGATGTAGAAACTGATGATATTGGGACTGAACATGCGTCATTTACAGTGTAGGCCTACATTATTTATGGTGTAGATGCACATGGCTTTACAGTGCGATTGTGTGTTTCGCGGCAGCCAAGAGCAGGGGGTTATTGTTTTCAACGTTAGGCCTACTAAATTTCACAATTGGTAAACTTGTCGGGTCATGTTATTGATTTCAGACAATGTGCGTGTCATTTTTCGCGAAATACGGGTAGGCCTACATCATGGCACGGGACCAAATTCATTTCGATCTCTGAGTCTGATTGGCCAGAGGACCTGAAACGTGGTGTGCGTGGCGTCACAGTTTGATCCGAGATGAGATNATGCCCCCCCCCCCCCCACACACACATCACCGCGCGATGGATTCTCTCGCAGAGAAGATTAGTATTTATGTGAATATCCCTGCGCACAAACTCGGCAAAACGTTCATCTGCAAGATAGTATATCTGAAATCTATTATGTCAAAATGGACCCCTTTCCAAACATCCCACCAGACAGAGGAACGCTAAGTGCACTGCCACGTTTTGCAAAATGCATATTAACCCTGGGGTCTACCCAGACCCCATGTGACAACGAACGTGGTTTCTGACTTTTGGTCCAAGTTGACAGAGACTGAGTCATGGGAGCACAATCAGGACAATAGCCAGAAAGCAGATCATACACTCAAACAAAGTCACAAAACGGCAGGCAGAAAAAACCTCACATTTCTGAATTTTCCACAAAAATATGTGCCTGGGGTCCGAGCAGACCCCACGTGCCGGCTTGATGGTTAAGGAAATGGTCCACAATCTCGGACGTCATGGGTTGTTGACGTCATGGGCAAAGGTAAAATGCGTTAGGACAACAGACTTCATCTAATTAAACAGTTCATTGTTGGTGGATGACCCCCAAAATCAATAGGTTTCCGTGTAACATGCATATCCACAACTCCTGAAAGTTTCATCGCGATACGTGGCGTATTTTTTTAGTTATCCTGCCGAAACCACAGATTGGACGGAGAGATCGAGATCGAGAGATCGAGATCGAGAGAGAGAGAGAAATCCAGTGAAACCAATGAAGACCGCCACCTTGTGAGGCTGCGGTCTTAAATATCAAACTACATGTACTAGACTTGATTTGAGATCAGGGGCCAATTCCATAAAACCATTCTAAAGCCTAGTTGGCTGCTAAACCGCACTAGAATCATTCTATCTCTTAGTTGGCTGCTATGGGACCACGTCTATGTGGCCCGGGTTCTATGTGGCCTGGGTTCTATGTGGCCTGGGTTCTTTGTGGCCCGGGTTCTATGTGGCCCGGGTTCTATGTGGCCTGGGTTCTATGTGGCCCGGGTTCTATGTGGCCCGGGTTCTATATTATGGACAGTTGTGACCGAAATCAACGTCCTAGGAATGCAAGTCCGCCAAACAATATCCTGAAACGTGGTGTGCGTGGCGTCACAGTTTGATCCGAGATGAGATGACGTCAGCGAAAACCCCGCTGCGGCGAGTGACGCTGCAGCGTCACGCTGGGGAATCAGTACTGCGCGAAGCCGTGCGATCGCCGTTTTCCGAGTCGGAAGAAAATGAACAGGATCGGCTACAAAAATCTATAACTGGAGATAGAAATGTCATCAAATCTGAGTAAGTAAGGCGTACAGTCGGATCTCAGTGATCTACTGCAGCTCTCTGAGAAATTTGGTGCTGTAACTCATTTTCGTTAACGAGTTTGAGCTGTAAAACCGGCGCGGTGTCATTGCTGAAAAAATGGCACCAGCGTCGACCGTACGTAGGCCTAGGCCTAGTCGAGACCACGGTCTTATCATGCAAGAACTCTTGTACCACGTGTACCGTAGGCCTAACAGGCTGTAGACTTGTTACTGTTGTAATACTCATAGGCTGCATCATCATGATATATAGCTACGGGATGTAGGTAGGCCTACACGCAACACGGTCATGACGTGGACGGGGGACGCCGGTGCAATTTTTTCAGCAATGACACCGCGCCGGTTTTACAGCTCAAACTCGCTAACGAAAATGAGTTACAACACCAAATTTCTCAGAGAGCTGCAGTAGACCACTGAGATCCGACTGTACGCCTTACTTACTCAGATTCGATGACATTTCTATCTCCAGGTATAGATTTTTGTAGCCGGTCTTCTTCATTTTCTTCCGAGTCAGCCATTTTGACACGGAGGTTTGGAAAACTCGGACTCGGAATACGGCGATTGCACGGCTTCGCGCAGTACTGATTCCCCAGCGTGAGCGTCATGCTCGACGTCGTGGTGACGCTGCGTTCTTAGGCCCGACGTCATGGGTTGTTGACGTCATGGGCAAAGGTAAAATGCGTTAGGACAACAGACTTCATCTAATTAAACAGTTCATTGTTGGTGGATGACCCCCAAAATCAATAGGTTTCCGTGTAACATGCATATCCACAACTCCTGAAAGTTCCATCGCGATACGTGGCGTATTTTTTGAGTTATCCTGCCGAAACCACAGATTGGACGGAGAGATCGAGATCGAGAGAGAGAGAGAAATCCAGTGAAACCAATGAAGACCGCCACCTTGTGAGGTTGCGGTCTTAAATATCAAACTACATGTACTAGACTTGATTTGAGATCAGGGGCCAATTCCATAAAACCATTCTAAAGCCTAGTTGGCTGCTAAACCGCACTAGAATCATTCTATCTCTTAGTTGGCTGCTATTGGCTATCCAAAGAAAGAGAACGAACAAAAGTCGACACAACGGATGATAAAAAATAGGAAATCAACTTCCACAAGTTCGCAAAATTTCGACCCCAACCGGGGTCTTCCTCAGGCACTTTTCGGTTGGAGAAACCAGAAAAGACTGAGCTAAATCGAACATGTACATCTGAAGTATCCTGCACAAACAGGACATGTCAAAAGTTAAGGTGAATAAATTCCAAGCCCCATAAATTGGTTGCTAGACCTGACAACAAACAGAGTGCACGTAATTAGTGTAAAGCTTGGTTAGGCTGAAAGAAAAGAGGGGTTTATAAATTATGGCATTTATAGGTCTAATGAACAAACGTATGACAGGAAAATAACATATTAGACATGTAAAATGAGAGGCAAAGAGATTGTAGAGGATACTTCAGATCTACATGTACATTTGGGATTTTGCTCAGTCTTTTCTAGTTTCTCCAACTGAAAAGTGCCTGAGGAACACCCCGCTTGGGGTCGAAAATTTGCGAAATTGTGGAAGTTGACTTCCTATTTTTTATCATTTTAGTTGCCTGCTAAGCCTATTCCATAAAGCCATTCTTAGCTTAGCACGGTTCTGAGTTGTATTCCGAGATTAGAATAGCTCAGGGGTACTTCTAAGTCCTTAGCACGGTTCTAACATTACTTTCCCTGCAGGTTTTGCCAGTCAACATGGCAAGGGGTATCCTTGAATTGCTGAAATACGACGTGCAATGCGACGTGAACATATTTTTAGATACCGTCGAAACCCACTTGATATTTTTGATGATGCAGAGATGGTGAAACGGTACAGGTTCTCTCGAGAGGGGATAATAGTGAGGGTTAGAATCAAACGATAAACGTAAACGTTAACGACAACGTTATTTTTGTACCGAAAATGCAATATAAAATCTGGTTAATGCGTGGTATGAAAAATAACGTTGTCGTAAAGTTTACGTTTATCGTTTGATTTCTAAACCTCCCTAATGACTGTCACTGACATTGTTGCCGCCAACATTGAGCGTCCTATGAGGAGAATTTATGCCCCCCCCCCCCCCCCCCCTCCCCCCCCCCCCCCACACACACACACACATCACCGCGCGATGGATTCTCTCGCAGAGAAGATTAGTAATTATGTGAATATCCCTGCGCACAAAAGTAGTTTTTTTTGCTTTCTTTGCCTCTTTTTTAGAAGGAATCAGTATCGTGGAAGTCGCCATGCTGGCAGCACATGCTGCCCAACCCCATCATACAACACACAGGAATGCTTAGGCCAAAAACAACAATGAACAAATGAACCCTTCCCCTATTGTGAAGTGAAATTGATCTTGTGGTTTGGTGGTTTTTCAATGAACACACCATTCTAGGAAACTTTTCGCAAGCAACTAGTAAGAATGGCCCTTAGAATGATTTTATGGAATAAGATTTAGTTGTTTGCTCACAAGCAACCAACTAAGCATTTGGAATATTGCTAATGCCCGTGTCACACTGTCCCGAAGTTGACACCCGATGGCCATACGAATTAATGGAAACTTTTGGAAAACTTACTGATAAGTGCCAGCCTGAAGAAGACCCCGGTTGGGATCGAAAATTTGCAAGATTCTGGAAGTTGACTTCGGGGCCATCTACACGCAAAATTCAAAATTCCATATTCGTGTGGCCATCGGGTGTCTAATTTCGGGACAGTGTGACACGGGCATAAGGCCTAGTATCATTCTAAGTTGGAATGCTTTTGTAGAATTAGCCCCAGTTGCATCATAACTGTAACAATACATTGTAAATTATACATTTTGTGCATGTACACTCATGGTCAAAAATAAATGGACAGCAGTTTTTCTCCCAAAAGAATGGGATAGAGAAAATTGGTCCCGACATATGTATTAGCAAATTTTCCTGGCTAACTAATTGTATCAACATCGAAAAATTCCGCTGAAATCCGCATTTGACAGAAGGAATTTTGTAAAGGTATGTTTCTTGCTACTTTTTTATTTGCATGATTTCATTAAAATTTTTTATATCACTGTGTTCTACTCATCGAGGCCTTTCATAACATATCCTAAAATTTCAACTATTCTGTGTAGAAATATGACTTTGAGCCACTTTTATCAAAATATTTTTGGCCACACGTCCAACGCCTTTGACACAGGCCTGTGCACTATTGTGAGTTGTGGTGGTGAATGAAAACTGAGTGTTGTCATTTCTCTTTCACAATGAGTAAAGAAACCCAGTCTTGGATGAAGGTCGTGTTTGTTATGCAGCGTCAATTTCCATAACAGGCTGCGTCAATTCATTGGATTCCTGGTAGTTGACCAATTCACAGCCTGTTGACACCCCGTCAATCCCACAAACTATTCAGTGGCCATTGAGTTTTATCCACCAGCACGACCATTGGGTTCAAGGGGCTCTGTCAAAGGTGTTGCAAGCATGGGCAACAAAATTATGATAAAAGTGCCCCAAAATCACATTTCTACACACAGTATTTGAAATAACAGGGTATAATATGAAAGGCCTCGATGAATAGAACACAGTGATATAAAAATTTTGAATGAAATCGTGCAAATAAGAAAGTAGCAAAAGACATGCCGTTACAAAATTCCTTCTGTCAAATGCGGCTTTCAGCAGACTTTTTCGACGCTGATACCATTAGATAGCCAGGAAAATTTTCTTTCTACTATACATGTCGGGACGAACTTTCTCCACCCCATTGGTTTGGAGATATTCAAGATAAACTGCTGTCCATTTATTTTTGACCATGAGTGTACATTGAAAAGATTGCCAGAGCTATGTCGACATCCTGTCATTGCCGAAATATTAAATGGCCAGAGTTGGCCATGTCGATTTAGAGGAATCAGAGGAATCTGAGAAATTAGGAAGACAAATCCATGGAAACATTGTAATAATGAAATGTCAATTATCAGTGAATTATTATACAGCATTTTTTTCATCACCTGGGATGCATCCCCATCATCCCAGAACTTTTTGGATGTCACTGTCAGACTCCGTGACTCAAGGATTGTTACTGACGTCTATGTAAAACCCTCGGACACTCACCAATACCGCCACCCAGGGGTTATCGGAACAAGGGCGCAGTTTATATTTTGGGATTAAGAGTGGGATGATCGACCTGATGTGGTTTTCCAAAAAGAAAAAGAATCGTTTTAGAAATAGAAGTTGAATGAAAACAGGTACCCCGCCACCGGCACAAGGATTGCATCCACGCAGATGAAAGTAAGGGCCTATACCGCCCGGCACAGGTTGGACTGTCGCCAAACAACTTTGATGAATGAGAGGGTGCATTGTGCATAAAGCCAATGCACCCTCTCACGAAATGAGGAAGCTTGCAAATTGGATGTGAACTAGCCTACCCGGGCTACCTTACTGAGCAGCGGGTTTGCGGGTTTATTGAGCACCGTATATATAGACCCCATAGATGCCATACAAAGGCACCCCCCGAAAGCCACGTGGACTATCCACATCGGCGAACATGTCCGAGTTGCTCGAATAGTGCACAGAATGTTCATACGTCATCCAAACACCTGCCTGGTTGGAAAATGCATGACCTCACAAAATCGACCTATTTCTCATCATACGCAGAAGCTGCCGCGTCATCAATCCTTGACCTAATTCGTTCAAAAGCAATTTCCTGCGAAGTCAAAGTTCTTCAAAGACAACGTGAATCATTACCAACATCAGTTAATGGTATCTAAATCATTCCAGGCGAATAGAGCTCTCAAACTTGGCCCGATCATAGAAAACTGGGCCTCGCACAATCACAACCATGCGAAAGGAACACATAGGGTACTTTCGATTGTGACATAACCTGTTAAGGTTAACATCAGCCGGTTATTGATGGTTAGCTGGTTACAATAGAACAAGAAAGTTACGGCAAGATATGTTAGAACATGTCGGACTGTAACCAGTTACGCTGAATGGGTCAATGTCGTCCTGGGTATACCTTAGGTTTACCCATGATTATCCTGGGTAATCATTTTCTTTACCCAGGATCATCCTGGGTAAACATAAGGATCCTTAACTTTACCCAGCTTGGGAGTTCCCGCCGAATCATGCTGTACGTGCGCCTCTTTCGGCAGAGAACATACAGTAGGATCATTGCTAAAAAGGGCTGAAAATTACCGCTATACCTCCTCCGGGGTTTGCAATGGGAAGACAAAACCAATCCCTACAACTTTTCAAAAGGGACTGATAGTAAATTCTCAAGGACTTAGGAGCGATAGGCCTAGGTAGAACATGTATGATCCGTGTGCATTTCGTCATTTTCATGAATTTACTTTTTGCAGAACATGCAGTACGATCATAACTCGAAAGGGCTGAAAATTACCGCTATACCTGCTCCAGGGTGTGGAATAAGGAGAAAAGACCAATCCCTACAACTTTTCAAAAAGGACCGATAGTAAATTCTCAAGGACTTAGGAGCTATAGGCCTAGTTCGAGGCCACCCTTCATTTCATGATTTACGCTGAATATCAAAATCACTACACTACACCACTCGGGAACTCCAATCTGGGTAAAGTTAAGGATCCTTATGTTTACCCAGGGCCGTCCTGGATAAAGAAAAGGATTACCCAGGATGATCCTGGGTAAATATAAGGTATACCCAGGACGACATTGACCCATTCGGCACCAGTTACGGTTAAGGCACAATAAAAAGCACTTCCGCTGCTAACCATTCCTAACCAGAATCGGTTCGCGGCGAGTCGCAGAAACGAACGGAATGGTTAGCTAACCTTTTTCGGTTCGTGACTGCTTAACCATCTCCAGAGGTGGTTAGGCGGTTAGCCCTAACCGGTTAGGGTTATGTCACAAACGAACAAAATAGTTATCTTAACCAGTTACAGTTAAGTCAGAATCGAAAGCACCCTAAATCATTTTGAAGTGATCCACAAAAGCCATCGCCGTGTTATGCTGCCGCCTTGCGGCGGGTTCCGGGATCATTGCGTCCAGCATCGTGTCACCCTGGTCATGTTAAACGTGCCATCCCCTTTTCCCAAGCCCTCCGCATCCTGTCCATCTGCTCAGAACGGTCAGCTGCTTTGAAACACCTACAGAATTTGCTTGGTTTTCTCACAGACAAGGCCATAACAGACAGAAGGTTGCGAAGGAGGTAGAAAGGGCGATGCAACATCATGACCACCAGGGGCCCGCCCTCCCACAAATATGGAAATCAATACCCAGGATGGGAGTAGAGACGGAGCTGTTGATGGTGGTCACCATGCTAACCAGAGTGCCAACGGAAGTGGGGTCCAAGACAACCAGCAGTCCTCTAAACCCCGCAAGATCCCCTTAGTCCTCACTTACCACCCTGCATTGTTAAAAATATCTGTAAATTTAAAGCAGAATTTTCACTGCATACCGGTATTTGATGTAAAATTAATTTCACTGCGAACTGCTGTTTTTTCACTGGAATTTAACAGCAAGATTACAGTTTCTCAGTTTAGAAGACAGCATTTGTTGTAGAATTTATACCATTTGGCCGTCAAAATACAGTAAACGGGTGGTGTCAAAATACAGAAAAGTGCTGTGTTACTCTGCTGCCAGCAAAATGCTGTGAGCATTTTTAACAGTGATGGACTGCCAGACATCTCGGCTATCACACGCCGTTTCCTGTCAATTCTCCATTTGAACCGCTCAATGAAGGAATGCTACTCTGAGCCACCCCTCATTGCATTCCGGAGACCCAAAAATCTCCGTGATGTGCTTGTTAGAGCCAAGGTCCCCACCCCGGACACCAAACAGGCTAAGCCCACCTGTGACCCATGCTCACGGAAGGGACCTAAGAGGGGTCGGAAATGTCAACTCTGTATCTCCTTACCATCCCAGTCCCACATCACTAGCTCCTCCACCGGAGGGTCCTATCAACTTCGCCTGAGGAGCCACACTGATTGTGACAGTAATGTTGTCTACTGCATCACCTGTACCAGATGCCCCACAATCAATCAATACGTCGGACAGACCACATGCTTCCGTAAAAGGATGAGCAACCACAAGTCCAACACCAGGCTAGGGAAAGAGGATGATCGTGACTGCTCGTTACTCTATGCCCACTTCAAACTGCCAGGACATTCTGTCAAGGACCTGATGTTCACCATACTGGAGACATGTCCGGATGAGACGACCCTCCTCAGAACAGAGTTGTGGTGGATGTGGACCCTTAAAACCATCTCCCCGTCAGGTCTCAACACCAGATGCTGAGTTTCTGATAACGCCATAGCTTTACCAGCTTAAGTGTCAGGGCCAAAAAAATGGTATTTGGTTCCTTTTCCTTTTCTCCCCTTATTAGGCCTTATTTTATTATTTTTTCCAGTTATGGAGGGCATGTTTGCTCCCTTTCTGGTTTAGGCCTTTTTCTTCCATTGCCCTTTCCCTATTCGTTTCGTGTGCCAGTGAGTTGCATTGGCCGTTTTAGCCTTTCATTCAATCTATTCATCTTTTTCTGACGCCATCAGCCTGTCACACCTGTAACTTTGTTCCTGCAAGAGCTACAGACCTGATGTGACCTACCCCCCAAGTAACATGACCTGAGCTACAAGTTGGAATGAAATTTCCGGTCTCCGATACCTGGTTCATGGTGAAATTGATATATCAAAAGTTGAGATTTTGTCTGTCACACTCATGTTTCTTGAATAACTTGTCGCCGAGGCCAGCTAGAGCACTAGTAACAAGTTCCTTCCCTATGTTTATGACCCTTGGCAAGATACTGGCATAAACGAATTTATTGTCCAGTGTCAGTATCATAATGATATTGATATATCAAATTTGATATTTTGACATATCGGGAAATCTGCCGCAGTAAGCAGCTTGAAACTGGTATCACAACATCATAGCTCATCGACGGACATTATTGCAACTGAAATTTTCTGTTTGCACCTGCTCGGTCGCATGATATTTGGTGATATCATGATATTCAAATTTGATAACATGACATAAGTCAGAATCTCGTGATGGTAGAAGCCTAAAACCTTCACCTATACCTAGGTTATCAAGGATGAGCGTTCAGATTATGCAATGACCTTGAAGGTCAGAGGTCAAGGTCAAGGTCAAATAGTTATAAAGCGCAAATCTCATCGGAATTTCAGGAGAAAACGAATTAGAAGCCTGAATTAAAGTCCTTATTGCACCATTTTTTGCAGCTTGTATCATCATTTGGCACAGAATTACAGTGAAAAAGCTTTTTATTTGGTGAAAAAATTCCAAGCGGTAAGAAAGTTATGGTTGATTTTGTAAATGACCCAGCTAAAATCAGAATGGTGTAAGACTGCCTCATTAAGTGATGTCACATAACTAGTTCTGAGTTGTAAACTTCTCATCGGAAACCATACCATTGACATCGCTCCGATGTCCTGCTCTTGTTATGTAGGTGGCAGTCTCGTTGCCTCTTGTTATCTGTGTTGCATATATGTTTACTCCCTCTGCATGTCATTTTTACTTGTCGTATGACATCCTCATGTCATACTTCTGCGCGTCATATATTAAACATGCCATAATTTATAAAACTTTTTCTTTCAGCTTAATCACGCTTCCTTCTATTTATCTTCTACTGATTCCTTTCTTTTGGTTTTTGGAGTGGCAGTTTGCAACTCTATTGCCTCTTTTGTCTCTTTTTTCCATACGTTTACTCACTAATTACACAAGCCATGTTTATATGGCTCTTTTCTAAAACCACACGTGTACTAATCATACCCTGTTTCTGTTTTACAGGTCTTCAATTAGCCCCAGCACTTAACAATGGGGCTTTGTTTCTATTCATCTATTACTTTCCACACCTCCTGTTTGCACAGGGTTTCTTTATTTCAGATTTACTTGTTTGTAATGTTGGGATCCAGCTCATTACACTTCTGGTAGCTCGACTTGAAAGTGCCAGCCTGAAGAAGACCCCGGTTGGGGTCGAAAATTTGCTAAGATTCTGGAAATTGACTTCCCGTTCATCTTTTTCACCTATTGATTATTTTTATGTATCGTAGAATTGTTCTGGGAGATGTCTGAATTGGTCTGCGTGTCAACTCGCGTCTAACTGAGACTGAAGACGGAAGGCGGCGCTGTCGCATTGCACGTGCATACACACACTGCACTGAGTGCCCTCTCGATCCGCTGTCTATGCCAATTTTCACTGCTTCACTTTATTAATTTTATTAGTTTTCAATCACACAATAATTTTCAATCAATACAATAGTTCTCAACCACGCACAATATGCCTGCTAAACGTTATTAGGCCTACACTGCCTTCCTTCTTGCATCGTCTTGGGCTGCCCGAAAAAGGTAGGCCTAGGCCTGTGGCCTATAGATGAGATCAAACTTCGTAATTAGGTCATTGCCATGGATAATTCGCGCATGCGCATTTTGCCGTTTTCTTTGGACCAAGCCGGAAGTCGATGTTTTAATGGCTTTCAACGAAGGATTTGCCGGTGGGTCACACATTTGGCCGTTTTCTGTGGGCTTTTGGCCGTTTTCTGTGGGCTTTTCGCCCAGCTTTGTGTTTATAAGTGTGTGGTGCTCCTGAAAATCGTTACCATCATGAAAATCGGGTGAGATTTACAGAAAAATTTGCCCAGGTTGGGTCTCCGAATGGACAAAAATGGCGAAGCACGTGGCCGGTCGATCGCGAATTTACCCCATTCTTCGCTCAACCTATGAGAANATTCATAATTGGCTCCTTTTGATCGGAATATAGTAGTCTAAAGCATATTAGGCCCGTTTTATTGAATAGCGTGATATTTACCGTTCCCGGCAGGGGTGTAAGGATACTGGTTTCAGGGCTGTGAAATGGCGGCGATTTCGTATGATATTTACATTGTCTGAGAAAATTGCAAATAAAAAGAATTAGAATCATTGGAATTTAATGAAACTCAAATATGATATTCACAACAAATGCCTATCGAGCCTGTGAAAATTTGAATCAACTCCAATTTTTTTATAGTTTTTGAATTATTTGGCAAAATGTATGTACACTCATGGCCAAAAGTAAATGGACAGCAGTTTATCTTGAATATCTCCAAAACAATGGGCTGAAGACAATTGAATTCGACATATGTAGTGGTAAATTTTCCTGGCTATCTAATGGTATCAGCGTCGAAAAATCCGCTGAAAACCGCATTGGACAGAAGGAATTTTGTAAAGGCGTGTTTTTTGCTACTTTTTTATTTGCATGATTTCATTGAAAATTTTTATATCACTGTGTTCTACTCATCGAGGCCTTTCATAAAATATCCTAAAATTTCAAATATTCCGTGTAGACATGTGATTTTGGGGCACTTTTATTCAAATATTTTTGGCCACGCGTGCAACACCTTTGACACAGGCCTCTGCACCATTGTGAGTTGTGGTGGTGAATGAAAACTAAGTATTGTCATTTCTCGTTCACAATGAATAAAGAAACCCAGTTGTGGCTGAAGGTCGCGTTTATCATGCATGGTCAATTTCCATAACAGGCTGCGTCCATTCAGTGGATTCTTTTGCATGATTTCATTGAAAATTTTTATATCACTGTGTTCTACTCATCGAGGCCTTTCATAAAATATCCTAAAATTTCAAATATTCCGTGTCGAAATGTGATTTTGGGGCACTTTTATTCAAATATTTTTGGCCACGCGTGCAACAACACCTTTGACACAGGCCTCTGCACTATTGTGAGTTGTGGTGGTGAATGAAAACTAAGTATTGTCATTTCTCGTTCACAATGAATAAAGAAACCCAGTTGTGGCTGAAGGTCGCGTTTATCATGCATGGTCAATTTCCATAACATGCTGCGTCAATTCAGTGGATTCCTGTTAGTTGACCAATTCACACCCTATTGGCACCCCGTCAATCCCACAAACTATTCAATGGCCATTGATTTCTATCTACCGGCATGACCATCCATCGGGTTCAAGGGGCTCTGTCAAAGGTGTTGCAATCATGGCCAACATAATTTTGATAAAAGTGCCCCAAAATCACACTTCTACACGGAATATTTGAAATTTCAGGATATATTATGAAAGGCCTCGATGAGTAGAACACAGTGATATAAAAATTTTGAATGAAATCCTGCAAATAAAAAAGTAGCAAAAAACATACCTTTACAAAATTCCTTCTGTCAAATGCGGATTTCAGTGGATTTTTTCGACGTTGATACCATTAGATAGCCAGGAAAATTTACTACTACATATGTCGGATTCAATTTTCTCCACCCCATTGGTTTGGAGATATTCAAGATAAACTGCTGTGCATTTACTTTTGGCCATGAGTGTACATGTTTTCAATTGAAATTGATATTAGGTACCTCCAAGTGAAGACTTCACCAATACAGCTGTCAATCATATTTCTGCCCGTTTCTAGTAGCGGCGGTGAATACAATCCGGTCTAGACTGTGAAGAGACTGGGTGGGGGTGGGGTCTCTGCAGGATATATGGTCAGATCTGAATGTGTCGAAACTTCCTCAGTGGCTTTTTTCCTCTTCAGTATGCACTAGCAAAACGGAAGCCGCATGCAAGCAGAGGCAATCAGTTCACTGAAACGGTGAAATGTTTGGTCATTCAAGGCATATTCGAAGCACTGGCATTGTAGTGATCATATTCAAGGGTCGCACAAACAGAAACTCATACTTCGACGCATGGAAATGATTGAAAAATAATCAGAATTTACCGTGTTGATGCCATGCTGAAGGAATCCGTCCCTGATCCACGGCGAACCGTTGCAAAATGGCAAAATGCATGTGAACATGGGGTTATGCGTGTATTTTGTGTGAAATAGACTCGAATACGCAATAATTTCGCGATAAAGGCAATCGTAATGGAAAGGGCATAACTCAACATTGTTACATGAGGTTATTAAAGTTCAAAACATTTTAAACTGAAGGAGTAAGCGACGATTTTCTGATGCGTCGTCTGCTCGAGTGTGACGTGCCGGAACTTCTTCCCCAGCGTATCCCAAGATTTGAATTGCCACACTGTAGCCGTTTCAAATCGTGCCTCGACAAAGAAATCAATGATAAGTGAATGTGAGTAAAGCCATCTAGCGGCGATGCATGGAGACTGATCCATATTGTTCTACAGGCCGGATTCTTCCGATTCCTCTGATTCCTCCGATTCCTCTAACCCTTTCGGGGCGGATCTCGCCGTTTGGCGAGATTGGCCTGTAGCACACACCCTTGCACATTCAAACTGGCATAGAATCGTAACCAGTGGACCGATCCGCGTTCTCTTTGCGTATTTTTTAATGCGAGACTACCCCCCCCCCCCAATGCGCGATTTTGCTCCATTTGAAGAAACCTGGCTAAAATTGCGTTTTAAAGCGTCTCCCGGGGTCTAGACTAGCAGACTCCAAAGTGCAAATCGGACATGTTGTGACAAAATGGCCATATCTCCGGAACGGAAGCAGCTACGACGACGCGACTGGCGCCAAAAGAAAGAGGAGAAAAAAAGCATTTTGACCAAGCGACAGACTCGTAGGAGCAGCGGTTATCGAGATATAGACGTTTAAAGATTGGAAACCTGACGAAAAAGTAGGCCGAACGCGACTATTTCCTGACAACTTGCACCTTCGGCTATGAATCGCTTCTCTCACAAACATTTTGGAAGAAGCAAACCTGCATGAGGTCGTGGCGCATTTAGTTGCCTCCAGAATGAGTGCCTTGTCACCAGTTTTGGTTGCGAATTGTGTGAGCTAGGCGCATTTTTGTAGAGACATCAGAAATTCATGTTACGAAATGTACACTTTTCACAGATAGTCAGTACCGTAAGGGCTAAATCGACATGGCCCCAGAGTTGAAGCATTCCAGATTCTGAACCGAAATGATATCTTCATGCAGTCCGCTGTTTGGGCTACAGTGGACCGCAGAACTGTGTCGACATCCTATAATTGCCGAAATGATGGTCAGAGTGGAAGCTGGTGCATTCTAGATAGTAAACTGAATTGATATCTTCATGTAATCCTCTGTTTGGGCTGCAAAAAAGGTATGATATGTTAGATCAACGGGAGCGCTTAGATTGACAATTATGATCTTGACAACGCCATTGCCATTTGCCGTTATCATGGACGTAACTACATGACAAGCCTGTCGGCGACAGGGTTCACAAGGTGACTCCAGGGGTGGCGCTCCGCCTCTCATTACCCCAGGCTTCAGCAGCCGTGTATTGGCAGATAAACACACATGATGAGTAATTTATGTGAGTAATTTTAGTAATTTATGTGGGTTCGATTCTGGTAGGAAGCAAGTATTTCACCTTAGAAACCCTATGCTACTTCATATTCTTTACTTGTATCTCCTTTATATGTGACCCATCGCATAAAACTGTTCGGGTTCGGAGATTGTTTGGACTACTCGCAGGGTACTGATGGACGCCTCGTTGAACCATCTTTTTTGAAGATGGGGATTTGGCCTAGTGGTTAAAAGGCATGCTGCCCCTTAGTGCTGGCGATTGATGCCTCATGCGAGGATCCGTGGGTTCGATTCTGGTAGGAAGCAATGTCTTTCACCTCAGAAACCCGATGCTATTTCATATTGAGTAATTTATGACATATAAGCCAGCCCATTTTCCAAATGGCAGTCTGGTAACCATATATTTGCGGTACAATTGGATGAAAATTTGCTGCACACATAGAGGGTACCTACATGTAAAATACATATGATCACACCATATTAGAAGATACTAGGTTAAACGGCCATGAAACGTGGCACCAAATGGCAAAATTTTGAACTTTGACCTCTGTGACCTTGAATTGAAAAGTAGGTCAAATCAAAAACCTGCTAGTGCTACATATCACATACACGATGATGAAAATTTGGACATGATCCAGTCGTTAATTTAGAAATTATTGGACTTTGAGTTTACGCTTTGGCCACCTAGTGCCCAAGCAAAGAACCGAATCGGACCGAAACTTGATGTCATAGCTTACCTGACATAGGGGTATACGTCTACCAAGTTAGCCCCAGTAGTTAGGAAACATACACCACCAAAATGGCAAAAGGGGCTGGAGGAAGAAAGCTCCCATGTCCAAAGTGTGCATATTTCAGAAAGTATTGGCCCGATTTAAATGAAATTCGCAGTGGTGATACTTGAATCTGAAAGATTAACAGTCACTATGAAGAGAAGAAGTAATGTTATGTAACAGCAGCTAAGACAATGCATTTTGATACTTGACAATAAATCCTATTGTACACTGTTGAAACTGCTAAAAATGGTCATAACAGCAGGCCTAGACCAATGGTAACTGATTATGCCTATTCTATCAAGAATAATGCCCACCACATTCACGAAAAATGAGATAATTACTTGACAATTAGACTGGACAACTAAGGTTGGGTGCACTCACTCTAGGTAAGAGCCAGATCGCCTAACAATATGACATTCGCCCCAATGGTGTGTTGCAATATGATTAGGCCTATTCATGGGGCCTATTACCTTGCAATGAACATAATTACGAGTGTTATCTGCAGTGTGACCACAATTGAACATGTTGCATTATGCTTTATAGAACCAAAAACACTGTACGCTTACACTACGGACCGTATAATGTCAAAGGCCTATCTTGCTTGACATTAGTGAATGTATTGCATCATCACCTTGATCCACAGCACTAATAATACAATCTTGACCTGAACTTGCAATCAGCAGATCAGCCAACCATGGCATTGTGGTAGGTCTGCATGGTGCGAAGTGGTTTGTTGTTGTCATTCCTGCTATTGAGCACACCCATTAGAAGTTGAAGTAAACATCATTGTTTTATCGTAATAGGAGCAGTCAGCCGCGCTTATTGCTAACAGATGGCAGCACAGTCTTAGCGGACCAAATGTACAGGAAATCTATTATGATCGCTGCTCGATCGATAATGACTGGGTCCGCTAGATGCATTGAATTGGGCCCTAGTGACACCTAGTGGTCAACTCGCTGACAGCTCCTATTGTGTGAAAATAAGTGAAGATTTCAACTGGAAAGTTAATGAGAAACAATGACTGAATACCTATACCTATTCTGAGCAAAAAAAACGAGTTATTTCTTTATTTTTGTTGAGGTTCAAAAAATCATTGTTTTAGATAATTAGGTTTTTTGTTCTCTCTGCATGGTGACTGTTAATCTTTTGCTATCAAGTATCACCACTGCGAATTTTATCCAAATCGGAGCAATACTTTCTGAAATATGCACACTTTGGACATGGGAGCTTTCTTCCTCCAGCCCCTTTCGAACTTCGACCTGTGTGACCTTGAGTAGTAGGTCAAATAAAAAACCCGTTACATATGTCAGGTATCCTCATTACATGTACCCATGATAAAAATTTGGAGGCGATCCAGTCATTAGTTCAAGAGTTATTGCACTTTTTGTCTTGTCGGTTGGCCACCTGGTTGCCAAGCCAAGAATCGAATCGGACCGAAACTTGGTGTCATGTCAAGAAAAATCCCCCTTGCAGCTGAACCTTTATCCAGACAGTCCTGAATCATATGACACATACTGATTAGCTGCCTTTCGGTACCATGATCCGGCATGAACCCGGATTGGTAAGAATAAAATAAATTGTTTATCATGAAATGATTGAATATACCCTCAAAACGACCTTCTCAAAGATCTCGCGTGGAGAGGCGCCTTTACACTATGCGCCGTACAGGCCCAACATCACTTACCGACATCGTAGTTGATCACTGTTGATTTATCAGAGAACAAAGTAACAGGAATCGGTTTCTGGTTTTCTTATCTGCAACCGACCGCCAACCATAGTCTTTCTCACAACTCGTGGACAAGGAGTTGATGAAGAATCTTTTCTCGAGTGGATCAGGGCTGGACATAAGCGAGAAAAACCACAAAACTTTTTTCAGAACCTTCTCCTACTGCAGTAACGCAAACTTACATGTATTATGTTGGGCTATAGGTGTCGCTCAAAACCGGTTGCGACATTGCGCATGCTCAAAATTACCAGAACAATACGCGGTTCACTCCACGTATATCGCCATCTGTAGCCAAACCTACTGACCTGAAATCCTGTAATGGAAGCGCAAGCTGTGAAATATCCGGTCTTATTTAAACACGGATAGACACCGGTACTAATAAGACTGGGTATAAAAGCTGTAATGGAGCGCAGCTACAGAAACACTTGAATAGGTCTATTATGTAGGAAAATGCAGCACTGAGAGCTAAAGAAAAGGCTATTTTGTTGTTTACGTCAAGGACTCAACAGCTCGCAGACGATGACTTACCTCCCGCCCATTAGTCCCGCAATCTTGAAGAAATTCTGTGACTTGTTTTTCAGGTCGGTCCAGGTCGACGACACCAGCTTACCAGCAGCAAACCAATTCATCTTATCAGTGTTGAGACCATCGAAGATGACACTGGCGTTCTCTGCCTCAGACTGGTACAAGGAAACTTTGACCTGAAAGTTCACACTTGACACTCAAGTGTTCTAGCCAGAAATTTTTCCAAACAGGGCGGGATGACTGCATTTTCCTACGATTTTAAGGCCCTGGGGTGGTATGCATAAAACATCTTAAGTGTAAAATTTCCCTTATCTTTTGTTTGGAACAATAGTTTAAGGGAAATTTTACACTTAAGATGTTTTATGCATACGGCCCCTGGATTTTCAAACAGGGCGGGAGTGAAATTCAAAAAGGGTGGTGTAATAGAAAATGCACTGCAGGTTACATTTTTAAACAGGGTGGTAAAATGACCTCTGAATTTTGAACAGGGTGGTACCGCCCTGTAAAACTGGCCTGGCTAGAACACTGAGACTACCGTAGGTGGAATGCCGCCATCTTGGATTTTGCCGCCGCGCACGTAGAATTTGTTAGGTCGGCCTAATCACAACCTGATCTGGTGTATGCATACTAGGAGGAATACGACGACGGAATTCCACCTGCAGTTCATCCAAATGTAAAATCTGGACCAAGAGATCTACATTTCTAACTTCTGCTTTCGTGTTTCATCCATATCGGCGCCGCCATCTTGTCCTTCCCTTCTCGGAACTATTTTCATGTTCAAGATGCTTCCTACCAGAAAACCAGGCATTTCTTTATAATTAGTATTTATTTCATTTTTAATATCACTTGTTATCAACACAAAATCCTTTTAGTCGTAAAATATTCGCCTTGAACCCATTTTCAACATCTTTATTATGGGAACGATACCTCTAGCGGAGATTCCTCTGGGTTGGTGGTGGCACGGCTTGGCCGCTTCCCGATTGTTAAAAACCTTTACCAAAATGTAGTAATCTGCACTACTTTCAAGATGGAAACCTACCACCTGAACTAGTGGTGTTATAGAAGATAACGCCATCTAGTGTCAATTGTGCTGAAAGTTGTGACGAAAGCAATAGTTTGAACACAGTGGGTTTCAGCTGCAAGAAAGAACAAAAAAAGATAATGCGATAAATGGTGTACTAGGTATCACCCAATACCAAGGAGAATCAGCGCATGAAGAAATGAAATGTAATGGTCCATGGACCATGTGCTCACCTGGTTGGACATATTAGTGTTGTGAAAGATGAACCAAAGAGAAGAAAATCACAAAAATTGACACACAATATATGATAAATAAAAAGGCAATTTCCAGAGTGTTTGCGAATTTTCGACCCCAACCGGGGTCTTCTTCAGGCTGGAACTTTACAATCCGAAACTCTAGATGAAGATACATATCAGTTATGAGCAGTCTGGGTCAAGTCATTCCCGAGATACAGGACTTTGATGATTTTGGGGTTATGCCATCTGGCGGCCATATTTGATGTCCGGTCGGAACAAAACTTCACAAGCGCATAAAGGTCATCTAGGGGGGAGTCACACACAGAAAAAAATCGATCTCATCTCGAGATAAAATGAGTCTCCAGCCTACTATTTTGTCCCTAAAACGAGTTTCTTGGGTACTCGAACACAGAATGAGTACCAGTTTTCTAAGGCTGGAGCCCTCTTGCATCGACTGGAGATAACTGCAACTGGAGTCTCATTCTGAAGTGGAGACAAAGTCTACTCATTTTGAGTTTTCTCAGTTCTCCAGTCGATGGGACAGGGCATCAGCTGGAGAAAATTGGAAACAAACCGAGGGGAACCAAAATCTGCTCATATGAGGAGCTCGGTGGTGTGGTGGTTCTGGTGTCCGACTTGCGATCAGAGGGTCCAGGCGCGATATGCACAAAACATCTTAAGTGTGATTTTTTGAGAATTTCCCAAAGAATTTCCTTAAGTAATCATCCTTAACCTGAGTGGTATGCACAAAGCATCTTAAGATGAGAATTTTCTTAAAAATCTCCTTAACTTTAAGGTACCTCATCAAGATTCATAAGTGAAAATGTTGTCCCTATTTCCAGCAAAAAATACAGAAATTGTGTCTCTTTGACCTATTCAAAGATGTAGAACAGCATCATTTCTTCATAGCTCTTATTATTGTTGGTTACACTGAAGATAATGAAGTGAGAGGGTGGTACGGGTACCAATGATAATTCGGGACAGTGAAAATCCTTTTGATTTTGGCTTGGGTGAGGGGATTTCACTTTGATGGAACGGGAATACTCTTCATTTAATATCAATCTTCTTGCTGCAGATAGATTGACAGAAGCCACGTAGTTCCTGCCTTACTAAGAGAAATCCTACTGAGTTGAGAAAATTCCGATTACTTATGAAAATCCTTAACGTGTGCAACCATGTGCTCTTGAAGCAGGGATTCCCTAGGCATTCCCAGTGTGAGCTATTGTAAGAGCGAATTCTATTGGCTAACGCACGGGCTAAATTTAGCTCTAGGCCTAAGAGAAATCCTACTGAATTGAGGAAATTCCTATTACTTAAGCAAATTCTCAGCTCAGGAAATTCGTAAGGTGCTTCGTGCATACCACTTGAATGATTTCCTTAGCCAAGAATTATTTTACGAGGTTAAGGATAATCTTACACTTAATATAAGGATTTTTTGTGCATACGGGGCCTGGGTTCGAAACCCACTGGGTGTGAAACGTTTTTTTATATATGGAGACATCACTTGCTTATTAGATTCGAGACAACAGACAATCCGGTGTAAACAGCTGAGAATCATTTTAGCCAGTTGGAGACAATGTCATCTCAAGTGGAGACCCAGTTATGTCTATTCGAGTTGCAAAAGAAACTCATTTTAGGGACAAGAGTTCATTTTATCTCGAGATGAAATCGTTTTTTCTTTCTGTGCATAGCATACCTGAGCGCTCTTGGTTAACGTTACTGAGTTATAGCACTTTAATGATTTTCGGTTACGCCACCTGGTGGCCACATTTGATGTCCGATCGGTCAGAAACTTTACGTGCACGTATAGGTTGTCTAGAGGGAGCCACGTATCGAACTTGAGCAGTCTAGGTCAAGTCATTCCTGAGTTATAGCACTTTGATGATTTTCGGGTTATGCCACCTGGCGGCCATAAGTCAAATCAGGCCGAAATTTGATGTGCACATGAAGGTCATCTAGAGGGAGGTACATATCATGTTTGAGCACTCTGGGTCAAGCCCATCCTCCAAGCAGGGTCGAACACGCTCCGCATTTCCCAAAACGCATGCGTGTGTATCCCAGAATCCTTCGCGAGTATCTTAATTACCCTGCCAGAATTGGCTTCCACCTTGGTTTTTACGGCAATTTCTGTCCCCTAGGCCGCTGCTTTGAACGTAAAAATTTTACTTCCCAAAATTACTTTATCTACCAAATATTGCTAGTTTTCGTCCCTTTTACGAACAGTTAAATGTGACAGTAGTCTAGTTGTTTGTCAGGATTTTCTTTGATTTCTATTAGGCCGGGATGGCAGAAATTAAGAGAAGACGTGGTCATGGTGGTTGTTGTTACATTGGGCTGAAGCCACTCCAGGGAAAATGCCTTCGATATGCTTTGGAAAGTGACACTATGGCCGTGCTTCCCACTCTGGATACATGGTAAACGTCAAAATTATTTGAGTTGATGCCTCTCGTCATGTCATTGTGTCCATGCAATCCTGACAAAACTGTGATTATATGCACACCCCTTAATTCCATAATAGAGGAACAGTTGTCAAGGTATGTCAGACAGTGATAATACTTAGAAATAAAAGAAAAATCCAACATTTTCTCATCGAATGCGCTTCGACAACGCCGCCATCTTGTCTTGAAACCACGTGACTCGTCGCCTGTTGGTGACGTCAGAAAAGTCCGGAATTCCGGGCTTTTGATTACCGCGTACCTGGCCTCATACTCTCCCACCCCAACGCCATCTGTCGAGGCCAGTGGAACCAGGCTAAAATGGGGCATGAACGATGACGTCATTTCCGGAAAATTGGAACCACTGAAAAGTCCGATAGATTTCTCGGAGAGTGTTAGATACGTTAATCGCATTGCCAGGTACTCTAAATTCCCACTTACCTGTCCCATTCCTGAACTCAGTAAAAATGACCAAATCCTAAGTTGGAAGGTATCACACCGCTGTCATTCTTTGCCAGGCTCGGGAGTGGGACAAGTAAGTGGACAGGACATTTCTGTTTCTGACCATACCCCCACCCCGTTATCTTCAACTCAGGATTTAGTTTTTTTCCTAGTTCAGGAATGGGACAGGTAAGTGGGAATTTAGAGTAGTTGATTCCAACCGCAGGAACTTTAGAAATGGCAGAGGTTGGTTGAATTTGTCGGAAGCAAGGATTCAATCAACACTGAAATGATTTGAACACAAATTGGCAGGGTACGACGGCTTTGGTACGATTTGGTTCTTTTTGTTATTGTTAGTAATCTGCCGTCGCCACCATCGTCGTCATCGTCGCTGTTGTCGTCATCGTCTTCGTTGTTTGGTCGCCATTGTCATTGTTGTCGTCATCGTCTTCGTTGTTTCGTCGCCATCGTCATTGTTGTCGTCATCGTCTTCGTTGTTTCGTCGCCATCGTCATTGTTGTCGTCATCGTTTTCGTTGTTTCGTCGCCGTTGTCAATGTTGTTGTCGTCGTGGTCGTTTTCGTTGTTTTATCGTCGTTGCTGCTTCATTGTGTTTTCTCTTGCTGGCAGACGAACACTGAACTTTTCTTCGACTTGATTACTAACCTTTTTAATCCGTGCATTGGCCCATTTTCCACGCCATTTGCACGCCTTGTCGTATTCCGTGTTGAAAGAGCTGCTGTTCCACAGAGGTATACCTTGGAACCAATCCCAGACTTTGCAGTGAACGCTGTAACCCATTCGTGCTCTGTAAGGATAAGCGACTGCTGGCGATTGATGCCTTGTGCGAGGGTCTGCGGTAGGTTCGATTCTGGTACGGAGCTATATTTTTCACCTTAAGCGGCGAATCAACTGTCGCGATTTTGGCTTGAGAGGGGGTTGCGATCCCTTGCGATCACCTCATATGGCATCGGAAATCCTTATAAGGTGATCGCAAGGGATCGCAACCCCGTCTCAAGCCAACATCGCGACAGTGGATCACCCGCTTTAGGAACCTGTTATTATTTCATGCCCTGAAAGCAGGATATTAGTGAGTTTGCGTGACCACGGCAACGTTTACCGTTGTAACGTTTTTCAGTGTGGCCCGTGTACCAGTGTGACATATCAATAGATTGACAAAATAAGCCGCGACTTGACAATGAGCGACACACAGAGAAACAGCGAATCCGTTTCCCAGTGTGTTCCGAACAATAAAAGTCACACAGAAAAACGGCCACACTGAAAAACGTTACACCTGTCGTAGGCTAACCTGGCCATTTTTTATTTAGTCCGGCCGCCAAGGGCCGAAAATGCGATTTCTTGAATAACAGGTGGATTTTTGCAGTTTTGACATCTTTGCAACATGTCGATAGTCTGCATGGGAACATGTCGAATTTTGCTTTGACCTTGGCCTTTCTCGACTTTGACCTCTGACCCAGTGACCTATATATCATTTATGTAGTCCAGGTATCAGTCAATGTGATGCGTAGTTGGTCGTGCGCATGAGGACTACGCGAATGACCTTAAGCAGGAAGCTTTCGTCCAGCACACATGGTAAGCTTCATGCAGGCTTGGCGAAAAATATCAAACAGGACAGATATTGGCCGTAGCCCCTCGAATGACGAAAATCTGCCGTAAATCGCACCGCACACGGGAGCGTCCTCCTTATAAGCCTAGTTCACACTGCAGGCGCGGTGCGACGCGGCGAGATCTGAACAAAGGATTACAGCCTTCTTACATGTCATACCGCATTGCAAGTGTGAACAGCTATAGGCTTAAAGCTGGATTTAGCTGCACGCGGTATGCGGATTGCGGAACGCGGTAAGCGGAAAGTTCAATGCATTTCGCATACAACAAATCGCTTCCGCCGGGGATTCCGCGGCCCTATACCGCATTCCGCGTGTCAGCTA
Organism: Notospermus geniculatus; assembly: GCA_002633025.1. Lineage (NCBI taxonomy): Eukaryota > Metazoa > Nemertea > Pilidiophora > Heteronemertea > Lineidae > Notospermus > Notospermus geniculatus. Next base: position 121,956 of record NMRB01001135.1, on the reverse strand, counting down.
AATGCAGCTTAACATTAGAAACAATCAGGCGCGGATCGCACCGCGCCTGCAATGTGAACTAGGCTTAAGGCACGTGCCACGAATGAACTTTTCCGTAAGCAGCAAGCTCTCGTGTGCGCCAGGCTTTAGCCTACGACCGGTGAACGTTATCGTAGTCACGCAAACTCACTAATATTCTGCTTTTTATTTTACGACTCTTGGCTCTCACCTTTAATGGCAGTGACGACTCCAGTAGCTTCCTTCCCGAACAGAAGGCCTACGGGTCCACTTGCAAGGCCGAGGCATGACTCTCCATCTGGGCGATAGGTCACGGCAGCACAGGAAGAATTAGTTCGACAGGTAAAAATACACCTTAAACGATCCCACTTCTCGGAAAACAATGTTTTCCCGTAATATTCCCTCGTGAGAATTCCCTCGATGGAATCGACTCATTTTATCAATGGCTCTCAGATGGCGCTCGTGTTTCAAATGGTAAATGATACATGCAATCCTCTAGATGTACAAAACGGTTTTTCAAAGGGATTTTAGGGGTTAGGGTTTAGGGATACGGCCAGGGGTTAGGGTTAGGGTGAGGATTAGATCATCCTTGCAAGGTTATGTGTGGGGTTTGCTTTTCGAAGTCCACCAAATTGTACCTCGAATTTGGCTCGAATCAGGTTAATGACGCTGTGTCTTGTTTGTGTGTTTTTTGTGCCCAGCGATAGCACTACAAAGATGATCAGGTTAATATCCTTAGTTGTCAGGTTGAAACACGAGCGCCATCTGAGAGCCATTGATAAAATGAGTCGATTCCATTGAGGGAATTCTCACGAGGGAATGGTGGTTCTGTCGAGGGAGCAACTCCAGCGAGGGAGCGTGACATCCCCAACATTGTGGGATTCCACAGGATACAATGCAATAATCCTTCCTCTCTCGGGCTATTTATGAAGTTTTTCATCAAGCTGATGTTTATCATGATGATATCTCCAGGGATTTCAACAATACAATCGCAGATTCACGCACTGTGGTCGCAGAAAGACTCTCTTGGGGTTTCAGATGGGGTATGAGATTGAGGTGGCAGGCGATGATACAATTGGAAGCAGGGGGACTCTAAAAATGCTAGCACCTTATAAAACTGATAATAACTTTTTAAATAGTGATGCTAAAGCCTTGATTCTTTTCTCGTTTAAAGATGGATAGATGCCTTTCAGATTAGAATCGAATTGATCTGAATGTGGACTCTTCAAAAAATTATTTTTGCAGACGCCTATTTTGAGACCAAATCTTCCAAACCCGTTTACGCACGTTTCACGGGAGAATTCAGATCGAATTGTTTCATAAAGCCTTATGGAATTCCTTAACTCAAAAAGAATGAAATATTTCAATCATCCAATCCTCGAAATCCAGGCAGAGACAGGTTGAGAAAGGAATCCGGACATCGAAAAATAGAAACTCGTTTTGACGGCTCCCAACCATCTTGGTATCTACGAAGATTTCACGCATGCGCTTTTACAGCCTGGTGGGCAAACCCAAAATGCGATTGGTTGCGAAATACGAATTTGCCTACCATATGAAGAAGTGCGGGGCTGTGCAAGTTTACAAGAAACCGCGTAGAAATCAAGATGGGTTGGAATGCGACTAACAGCAAATCGCGATTGAAAAGTCATGGTCTGTTTAGCAATCTTTTGTATGGAAACACTGAGATGTGGAGAACACTGGGAAATATCACACCGGATAATCCATTAATTTTTTTATAAAGGAGAAGCAAAATGTTTTCCAATGATTTGATAGCCCTCCTCTAGTCACGCTTTACTGAGAACCATTGTTCTGAAAATTGTTTTTCTAGGCCAAGCATGACATTTCACACATAACCTGGATATCACAAATTGACAAATGCATTCATTCCCAGACTATAACCCCGCAATTTTCTGATTTTCTAAGCGACTCTGATTTGTCTGCAAATAGTCGGGGGGGGGGGGGAGCTACGGTTACACCAGTTGAAAATACCCGTGTTTATCCAGACCCGTGTCGAACGGCCATATAGAGTTTAGGGTGGTCCATAAAAATGTGACACATTGCGTTTGTTTATAATTTCTACAAATCTTAAGATTTTTCAAAATCCTTTCAGCCAGAGGTGGGTCATGGCTATAAGTTTTTGCCCTGAGAAGCACTTTTGAAAAGACGGACCGGTTTTTGAGTTATTTCAATAATTGATAATAGGCGTGTTTCGCAAGCCCGACGAAACACTACATGTAAGTACGAAATACGAAATTGAACCTCGCTTCAATGACGTAATGTATTTCAGGAGATGGTTGGTACCACAAATATTGCCTGCTGCAAGAGCGTCTTTGTGCGTATGACGTTAGACCGATAAGAGTTACAGTGTACATTGTATATTTAACTTTGAAATTTATCTTTTGTATCGACTTCGGTCATACGCAGTGGAAATTTAAAAATTCAAAATGCACCGTCTCTCGGTCTTACGTGGTATGCTAAGAGACACACTGGCAGCAAGGACAATTGTGGTACCAATTAAC